>VNWX01001221.1:0-16083 GCA_009869905.1 Ceratophysella communis
CAAAAATTAGCTAAATTTTGATGTATTGATCGTCTCTGTAGGTCGTTTAGTTTAGGAGGAGATAGGTCCCAAGGAAACCCACCCACAAAGTAAGATTTTATGAATATAGATTGTATTTACCTGGAGTCTTGCTCGGACGCTCAACGGGCGGATCACCTGTGCCTACAATGAAAAAAGCATCCGGCCCTCCTCCATCATAGTGCAAATTTGTAATTTCAAGGGTTCGATCATCTTTCACCACAATGTTACCAGAGCTGAGACCGTGTGCATTTTTTCCTTCGCGGAGCATGAACGGTTTTAACTCTGGTGGATCGCCGGTAACAATCTCGGCTGTTAAAGCTAAAACAATTATGATACTGATCGGTGAAATCTCCATAGTGCCTGTGGTGCAGTTATAATGTTAAGCTAAACTTAAAAAGGGACATGATGTCAAAGTCAATCACACATTCTATTATTAATAATTCATATTTCGATTTGATATCAAATTTGGTTGACTACCTTGGTTGTAAATTTTCTCATTTTCATGTTATTATTCTTTAACAAGATGTTTGTACTTTTGGTCGCTGTGGTAAATGTAAAATACACTAGTTGCTCCGTATTACAAAAAATATAAATCTAGAATTTTTGTTAACGTTTGTGTCGTGAGAAAAAGCGTCAAGAATTGAAACTCAAAAGTACAAAAATATATCGGTAAATGCAACTCAAAATATGCCAACCCTGCGTATTAAAGGGTACAAAATATTACAGATTTTTAGCATGGCTTAGCATAAAAAACACTCAAATAAAGTCATATAATGGACTCGTTATTGAATATTTATTTCTCCAGTGAAGAAATTAAGAGCAAGATGATACATCAATGTTAAAAATACTACTTTGAATTTACACATTGACCTATAGTTGCTTAAATGCTGCCAGTTTCTGTCATATATGCGCCGGCTTATACCGGACTTTTATTCAATAAAAGTTTTTAATCCATATTAGTAAATACTTTATTCAAATGCAATTTACAATTGAATCAATTTTGTGACAAGCGCTGCGCAAAATACACGTATTCAAACGTGATGTACAAAGTCCGCTATAAGTAAATCGGAATTGGTTATTAACCTTGAACAAGCCAGAGTTATCTAAAATATTCTAAGCAAATAGCCAAGCAGAAATTTGAATAAAATTTCTGAAGCAAAAACCAGTTGTCCTAGGCCCAAAAAAACTGCCCAAGCAATAATGATTGAAAGAAATTTCCAATCTGAAACTTCGAAAGCCGTAACTTCATCNGCAAAAACCAGTTGTCCTAGGCCCAAAAAAACTGCCCAAGCAATAATGATTGAAAGAAATTTCCAATCTGAAACTTCGAAAGCCGTAACTTCATCTTCATCCTGTCTATTCGATCTTGCCTTGACCGCCTGCATGTGAATGTATTCAACAGCTAAATCGTACTCCTTCCACATTACGAGTAATCCTGACTCCTGGAATCGCTGTACACCGGTCATCAGACCTCGCTTCCCATCCGAGTCGCCGTAAAAAGTATACGTTTGACGATGAGGAAAAACGGTGTCTTTGCAGTTATGACACTTGACAGTACGATTGTACGTTCTTTTAATTATTGACTGTATTCTCTCAACTACTTCGGGATCACCAGACAAGCCAGTCAAATTACACCATGATAATGAGTAAGCATATTTAAAATTTATATACTGGTAGTAATGTAAAGTTTCGTTTAGGCTGTGCGATGTGACATTGTGTTTGTCGAAGTATTCTTTGTAGAACTCTATAGTTCTGAGATCTTTATTGCCTAAATCGAGCTTTAAAATTTTGTAGTCATGGTCCACCAGCTCCTTCAACGAATTGAAAAAGACGTAAGGTGGGAAGGTGGGTGAACGGTTATAAAACTACTGATGATGCTTTCGTAGCTACAAGTGAGCACAATGCTAGCAAACATGAAGATCAATAACAATCGATTGTTGGTGATAGTAGCACGTTGGCGCAGTAAAACCCCGATAATGTCAAACCACCGCGTTCGCGTGAAAATGACTAGCCCCAATAAAGCGGTTCCGAATAGCAGCCAAGTAGACTTGTCGAAGGGCACTGCCCAGAAGCCTACCGTAAATGATTTTGGTCTGGCATCCCGTGTACAGTATATAAACCGTGCAAATTCAATGGGTCGGCGAAATTGCGTAAACAGATGCTCAGGCGAAAACGAGCCATGGAATAAAATCGTATATATCTAGAGCAGCAGCTACGGTATAGTGTTTCGTGCGTTGAAGCATAAATTCCTCAATGCTCAGAAATTTAACGAACTCAATAGTAAGGTTAAGTTTCAAGCCAATATTTTCCACAAAAATATGATCAAGGTCGCAGCTCACTTGGGTAGGATTTCTGGTTGGACTCTTGGTAAAGAAATGGGCACACGCTCGAATGCTCCAAGGTTCTAGGTCTTTGTTAAGGCGAGTAAGTCGACTGATCACTGCCATTGTTGGTGTCATGGAAAGTCGTCGAATTGCAACGGAGTGTTTTCTCAGCTCTCGGATGTTTAATCTTGGTATAGGTTTTAGATCGACGAATCTAAATTTCATGGTACAACTGGTACAGTACGCGAGTACACGCTTCAATGTGTTGTTGTCAGGATGTAATTCAATGAAATGAAGGCTAGCGTATACAATTTCCATAAGTGTGTAGTAGTAGACGTCGTCAAGGTCGGCAGGCGAAAAGTTGGTGGCGGATCCAAGTATGAATATAAAGGTGTTCTCAGGATTGTACAGTCGAGACGAAGAGACCTCAAGCATGTTGATAGGAACAGGTGAACGAGTTCCAATCTGCACAATGATTGACACTGAACAGCCCGTTTCGTAAAAATAGTGCAATTTACTTTGTTGTGGCATAGCTGATACCAAGGAATTTATTGTCCAAAGTTGGCCAATTTGATTAGCCGTGAATATGGCTTCCATTATATCAATGGCTGACTGACTTACCCCTTGGTCAAAGTTCATGAGGTTCCATGTACAGTGGCCGTAGCCCTCTCCGTCCAAGAATATGGGCATAGCTAAAATCGTTGGGTTTATGGCCAAAAATGTAGCAAAATTAAAATAAAAGAAGTTGACGAGAGAGTGGTGCGCCATTTCTTTCAAGGACCGTTCCCTAATTATACGATAAGAAAACCGTAGGTAAGAATCTCAAGTGCCTGTAACGCTACCATAAGACTGGTTCAATTGCTAGTTACCTAAGTAGAAACTGATGAGTTTTCTTGTTTTTAAATAGATACAATTATATACCTACCTAAGTGTCTCATGCATCATGCATTATACCACGCGATGGAAGGAAAACTGAATATTGAATTGATTTTGTATTTGATTTATGAGCTAATTTTGTAGATGGAAATCCATTGGCTAAATTAAATAGTAACCTATGTAGTGGGAAGAGGTGTGGTCTTATTTATAAGCTACATGCTAAAAATGTTATTTAAAGTGCAGATGTGCTTGCCTGCAACACGAAAGGCTCAAAAATACTATAAGAGCATGCCATCGATTTTAAATTAATTTTTAAAGTATTTAGCTGCCTTTTTCAACCGTACTCGTGTAAGTCCGGTACTGTATCAAAAAATCGATCCGAATTGTAAAGTTGGTATTAGAATATGGTAAATAATTTATTGCTCTTGCTTAAACACAACTCTGCAAAAATTCCGATAACTAATGCTGCTCTGGTTAACCAGGTCTTGAGGTAGATTTACCAGAACACTTTAAATAAAAGTCTTCATATCTTTATACCGAATTGCTTTTATTAAAATAGCACAAAGAAGAATAAAAGTAAAACAAAGTATTAAAATACTAGTGCTGCTATTAGGTACTACGGGTACTACTTAAACACAAGAATTGCACAAACATTTTCCCAATGTTTCGATTGTAAATACAACTCGTAAAGATCCCAATAATATTTAATAAATTATGATCGTCAAAGATATGGTTGAAAAATAAAAAAGCTTAAAAGAAGATATAGGGCATAAATAATGCTTACATTAACACGTCTCAAATTGGTAACTGGTAACTCACAAAGTAGGATATTTTGCTCAAAATAAAATAAGATTATTTGATGTAAATATTTAAAAATGCAAACACAACTCCAGTAAATATCAGAAGTCTAGGAAATTCAGTTCGGAATCCCTTACAGGGTTGCGGCAAATTATCTTCCTTGCCTTCCGGAACTTCAAGATTCTCAGGAATGACGACGAATCCAAATGTATGCTTGTAATAAATGCAGTACATGGCGAGCCAATCAATGTTATGCACAGTAAAGTTGGACGGAAGCGTGAGCGTAATTGTTTCTCCATTGTATTTGCTGAGAACACCGCAGGTTCCTTTTTCGTTTGGGATTTTGTGACCTATTTAATTCAACATATTTTATATTAGAGGAAGCACTCCGGGATTGTATAAATTTTAAGTGGAAAATAACGTACCTGGAGCCTTTGAAGGTCTTTCTGCGGGTGGACTACCCGTACCTACCATGAAAAACGCATCTGGACCTTTTCCGTCGTAATAAAGATTTGGGATCACAAATCTTCGAGTGTCTTTCACTATAATCGAACCGGACCGGAGGTCATGAGCAGTGTTTCCTTCATTTAGCATAAATGCTGTCAGCGTTTTCTCGGAGCGGACATCAGCGTTACTTCGAGAATCTCGACTATTCGAACTAGTGTGATTTCCTCCAGCTTCGGTTCCATGGTCACTACCATCAGAGCCTAAAACTCCGCTGTCATCACAGGGCTGTGGTAAATTATCTTTAGGTCCTTCCGAAACTTTGAGATCCTTTGGAATTACCACGTATCCAAAAGTGTGCTTGAACTTAATGCAGTACATTGCCAGCCAATCAATATTATGGACCGTGAAATTGGCCGGAAGCACAAGTTTTATGGTATCTCCGTTATAGGCCTTTAGGACATCACAATTTCCTTTTTCATTCGGAATTCTGTGACCTAAAATTTAAAAAAAACCAATCAATCAGTTATTCCACGCTTTGGTTTTACTTCAAGCCTTGCAAAAGCAAAGTTATATTCTATGTATCAAAATGGTATTCCCAACAGCAGCAACAGTAGTAGATACTTTTGAATCAGATTAGTATATACCAAAATGAGACAAAAACTATGATTTGGTATTTGACAGTAGCATGCTAAAAACAATTTAAAATGCATCGAAATGCAACCTTGAGAAATTCCTGGATTATGTAAATTGTTGCTTACCTGGAGTTTTTAAGGGCCTTTCAGCAGGTGGTTCACCAACGCCTACCATGAAAAAAGCATCCGGCCCAGTTCCGTCATAGTGCAAATTTGTAATTTCAAATGTTCTGTCGTCTTTCACTATAATTGGATCAGAACTGAGACTATGGGCAGTTGGTCCTTCCCTGAGCATAAATGCAGTTAAAGGCGGAGGTTCTCCAGCAACAATTACAATCATGACGATAGAAGCCATATCGATGCAGCTGATTTGGAATAACGCCATTTCCGCTTTTGCAGGTGTGTTTTCGAACCTATTATCAATAAAAAAATATACATAGAGAACAGTTCGAGGGTGCAATATTACGGCACGCCTGATAAATATTTTCAACTAAATAAATTTGAGTTTCACCTTATGTATTACGTTTATCTGTTTTACGGCTTATGTCACCAAATAGTAATCGAAGCGATCAACGAGAAATGTCGAGACAATAAGAATACACTATTTGGAAGAACAATCTATATGATTCACAATTAAAACTACACAGAGAGGATTAAGTAAGTCAAAGTCAGCTGTGAGCAGGTACCCCCATTTTCTCAAGGAGAATCGACGTAAGAAAATTTGGAACAATGCATTAAGTGCATTGAGTAACCGGGAGAAAGCTTACTATAGGCTGCAGAGGGTATAAGGTCTTATTACAGACGCACAAAAAATACCAAAATACCTGAATAAAGCCTCAAGTCTATTACGATTTACGATACGACACGAATACGAATTATGCACTCAGCAAATCTCAAACAAAACAGGAAATTACTGAATTGGTTGAATTTGCCTACGATGACGTATTTCCTAGCTTGATATTTTGTGTATATCTGGCAAGTATCTTATATTACACATTT
Organism: Ceratophysella communis; assembly: GCA_009869905.1. Classification (NCBI taxonomy): domain Eukaryota; kingdom Metazoa; phylum Arthropoda; class Collembola; order Poduromorpha; family Hypogastruridae; genus Ceratophysella; species Ceratophysella communis. The sequence continues at coordinate 6,098 of VNWX01001221.1, forward strand.
CTCACTAAAGATGGGGATAAAGTTATTTATCTTACTCTTACCTAGGCTTATTATCTTATCATTATCACATGCTGAACCGTTACAAATATATTTGGATTTGTTGTGTATTTGCAAGGCGGAATATCGGGCTGATCAAATATACATACCTAGTAGTATCATTATGGGCTTCTGCTAGTCCAAAAAAATCGTAGCAGGTCGTCGCGTCGGTCGGTCGGAAATCCATATTGCCGTGTTTGCTTTTCCACTTCCTGTTGATGATAACGGGTTGTGTTTATGTTTCTTGCCTAAATGACGTCGCAATTCGAAGTGCAAAAAAATCCTATAACTTGCGGCGATGGGATGTCAATATGAAATTGCAATTTCAATTTCAGATCGATTTTCACAAAATATTTCGCCCAGCTGTGGGTATATGTTTGTAGTAGTGTGTATAGCTCGCTAGGCTTAAAGACAAAAACTATTTTGTAATCATAAATTACATCAAGTCTGTATTACGATTACCTGCGATAGGGATATCATTAAAATTTACCTATGTAGGGCGTACGTAATCGTTTCTTTTAATATTAGTAGTGCTTGCGCATTCTAAAAATTTCCAGGAATTCGAAACCAGGCATATGCATGCGACGCGACATGAATTTGAGGTTGAATTAATTAGGATAAAAATAATACTTCGTCGGATACCACCGGAAATAGCGGTAGTATTTACTACCGCTATTTCCGGTGGTATCCGACGAAGTATTATTTTTATTATAGTAGTGGTTTTAGTATTTAGTAATATTAAGTAACTCATTAGTTTTAGCTGGGGTTATCAGATCAAAATTTAGTGTCAAAAACTTTGATTTTTACAATTTGTTAAACTGCCTTAAGTCGGACTCACTCGTCAGACGCCACACGCCATCAGCACAGCAGCAAAAGCAAAAGCAAACACTTCAATAATATTATTGTCTGGTCCTTCGTATAACGACGATTACCTGGCATCAATTCGTCCAGCTTAATTCGGAAAATGACCCTAATATTTATTAAACAACCCAGTTTGAAACTGGGTACCTAGCTATTTAAATGAACATGAGAAGTGCTAACGAAAAAATATTGTAACGTTAGTAAAGGTTAGGCTTTGATCTAATTTAAAATTAAAAGAGCGACGCGACGTTGTGTCAGGGATTGGATTCTTATTCTTTACCGGAAGGCAAGCGAGTTGGTTTGTGGCATTTTTATTTAGCTTAAGTAGTTTTGGGTGATTGTCGGTGAAAAATTGTCGACGAATTCGGAAAATTAGCCTTCCTCCATGCCAGGCGTTTAGTAGTGCTTTGAATTAAGATTCCCATTGTATATAATTTCTAGCGTAAATCACGCAGCGTTTATGCATTTTATAATGCGTTATGTACAGTTCGCAGTTTCTATTTGAGCTGCTACAAGGTTGTTGAAGGTTGTTGAAAACAAAAGACAAGAAATCCCACTGCCCGCAGTATGACGCTTGGATTTGAAATAAGCTGGTCGTGGGTTGCCCAGACGAAGTGCGTGCGTTCGTGGGATTCGTGTATATTGACAAACAAAGAGGTTTTGAGTGCATGCTTTTGGCAAAGAGGCGAGACAACATGCGACGTGGTGGTTTTATGGTGATGTGAAGCAGAGAGATTTGGAATTCAGGATTTTCATCTAGTTTTTTCGCTGGACTCACAGTTTGTAAGCATATGTTCACTGGAACTGACCTCCTTGTAACCAACTGTAACTACGCCTTTGGACAGCCACCCTGCACCCAGGTCAAGTACTCAACGTCGAGATCACCAGGAAGTGCCATGTCATCTCCAGGCAAGACCGAGACACTCGCTGCTCATCCCACCGCGGGTAATACATACATATAAAACTCAAGAAAATTCATAATTATTAATTTAAATCCACTTCTTTATTTGGCTGTCCTCGTTATTTTTAATTCGTTATGCGAGAACTTGTGAGTGTGTGCAGATCGCATGCTTTTTCGTAGAAATGCTCACCTGCCGATTTATCTATGAAAACTAAAGCGCTAAGAAAATGCGAGCGCTGCGATCAATCACGCGCATAGCAGATCGTTGAGTGGGAGTGCGAGTGTGGCTCTTTCATCCAGGCACTTTGTCAATATCCAAGAACCTCCATCTCGCATCTCGTCTAACTTTTTCTTCAAAACTCAGAAAACTCTAGCCCATAATAACAATTTTGTCTAAAAGGTTTAGACAAAATTCATTTTGGCCATTAGCCTTAAGAGGCCTTCATTGAAATTGCCCTAAGGTGTTCGTTTAATTGGAAAAACTGTACATTCAAATTGAAAATTATCTTTTTTTTTAAAACAAAATACTAAAACTAGGTATGTTGTATGTAGCATTATACAATATTGATGTATTATCACTTCTGGATCACGATCAGTCATCAGTCGACTCATCATTATCATTAACGATATAAAATTTATGATTTTGACGCGAAACCCGTAAAACTTGTCTTGAGATGCCATGAGCTTCTCGTGACGTACTTTCTAGACAGATTAAATGTGTTGTTCGTTCAGTAATAATACTTGTTTTTATTTACTTACTTCCATTGGCAATTGCGTCACTAATATTAATGGTGGGCATTCATTTGTGACTGCAAAAAGGAAAATCGTGTTCCTCAGATTTTAATTGAAAGCACTAAATCAACGTGCGTCAATTCTCATGCTATGCTTTGATAAACTAATTACTAATTAAAAGTGGAGTATTTTAATTTCTGATAGCACTGTACTGTTCATAGGTATTAGAGTTTAACAAGTGTGATATCGATGGATAAAAATCAAGTACCAATAATAAGGTTTACTGTTAGTGTTTGAAAGAACCCTTACGTTTAATTTATGGATTATGATTCCTTTCTAGTTAAAGCCGGTGGAATGCGGATTGTTCAGGACAAGTCTCATATTAAGAAAAAAACTGACCCTGTTCCCCAGCCTGAGGAAGATGCGCTTAAAAGTGGCCAACAGGTAAATATGAAATATGAATTAGGCTAGTATCTTATTTATGAGTAACTCCTCAAACGGCTCCGTGTCTATTTCCTATATTTCGATGTTTTACTTAGAATGCAATGATTTTCGATTTGATGTGCATTAGGCAGTGGTTTTAATTTGTATAGTAAGTAAGCCTAAGCTGACAAGGTTTTCAAAAAGAAACGGATAAAAAAATTATTGCACGAGCTGACCTATTTAAATACAAATTCTGCGTACTTAATTGATGTTAAATTTTTGTTGACGTTTACAGTCCACCAAAGCAATCTGACTTGATGTCAGGAGCCACGTCTCGTGGACTCAATGTGGACTTTTCTCCGGCTGCTGTTCAGGCTTTTCATGAGAAGCCTGTTCCAACGGTCAGCGCTCAGAATAGTCACAAGCCGAATATTCAGATCCATCAGCCCAGGAAATAAACTGCTGATGACGATGACACGGCTCAACAAAATAAACAATTCATCTTTCCTGGATCAACTATAACGTCAACAACACTTAAAAAACAAATTCCGTCATACTTCATAATACAATTATTATTCTTCAAAAAAAACTCAAAGCTAATTCCATGTGTATGGATCAACAAAATGAAATAAAACTTTACTTTTCCTATCTGTAGTTACTTTGGGTTAGTGAATGCTGTTGTGCTTTTCTTAATGATTTTCCTTCCTTGTATTCTGTAGAATTATCATTTCAATTTTCACTGTATGAACGAAAGGCATCGCTGAATTCAGAATGTTAACCTAGCTTTAATGAAATTGAAATATACCAAATGGCTTCAGCTTTAAATCATTCAACACCAGTATATATTGTACTAGTTACTACAAGTAGTATTGCCTTTACTTCCATGAATTAAACCTGTGAGACCTGAGCCGCCTGAAACTGACGACATGGGTAACTGGTTGAAGTGTGATTGTGATGTACTCGTAATTACAAATTAATTATCGTCTAGATACTTTATATTTTTGGTGATTGGGTGGTTCTAGATTTGCTAACCTGATGTGCAATATTGTACGAATTATATATGAAGTAACTACTAATCAGATGTAACTAAATACATATTTTCTGTTTCGCTTCTTCAATTTATGTTCTTAATTCTACAACAGTGCAGCTGAATGTTCTGATTTCTAATGTGAATTACTGATTAAGATGTACTTTATATTCTTGTCTTTCCGGTAATTTCAACAACTAACGCAAAAATTTATTAGTAAGTAAATACTTCCATCAAAATTACACCACGTGGCAAAAAATGGATTTTTGGTACGCAGGGGAGTCGGTGTTTTCAGTTGTACTTGAATTAGGATAATAATTGTTGAATAAATGAATTATAATTCGGAAGGAATCGTGTATGGCCATTTAAGCTTATCATATCATTAACTTTAACACGCTCATGGCTTCGAAGGCAGTTTGTTCATAAGAAATACTACAAAACGCGATAAATTATGGAAGATGCTTAACAAGGTTGTTAGCACAAGCTAGCGTGTCCCCTCACTTGGTCGACTTTTTTTGGTCGACTCCTCATTTGGTCGAACTCTTTTGGCCGACTATTTAGATGGTCGACAGACTCATTTGATCGACCTCATTTGGTCGACATTAGAAAAAAGATAAGAAAATATAAATATAAGATATGCTAAGATAGGAGAAACAGGGGCTGGCGCGATAAGAAATACAGAAGTAAGGAAAACTGGAAGCGGCCTTCAGTTCTGGTTCGATATTTCTCAGTTCAACACAAAACGTTGTAAGTCGACTGTTCAAGTTTTCCAAGATGGAAGTCCCTGTTACATTCATACCGTCGTCGAAGGGAAAGGACATGGCTCAAATCGCCGGTAATTTGTATTACTTTGACAAAACTGCCAGGAAAAAAGTCACCACGTACTGGAAGTGCATCCATTGGAAGAAAGGATGCAAAGCACGAGCAACGGTGAACGGATCTGTGTACACTGCTAAAGACAGGATTCCAGGTCTCCGAACAGGACAGAAAAAACAATATCGCACTTTAAATATTGAGCTATGTAACATTGTTGATACCTATGTATAATACGACCTCTGTCGACCATGTTGAATACCTCAATTCTATTTCTAAATGTCTGCATAAATTCGCTCAATAAGTTGTTTTGTTTAATTTTCGTACAAATGTTTGATGAATATGAGCAATTGATAATTTGTTAATAAATTCGACCAAATGAAGTCGATCAAATGAGTCTGTCGACCATCTAAATAGTCGGCCAAAAGAGTTCGACCAAATGAAGGAGTCGACCAAAAAAAGTCGACCAAGTGAGGGTAGACCCAAGCTAGTGTTGTATTGCTTAAATTCTGCAATTATCTTTAGTTATATTATTTTTCTAATTATGGAAACGAAATCTGTAGAGCAATCATCATTCTTAATTCTTATACACGCAATAGAATTCCAGGTAAAGTCAGAATCAAATGAAAATGAATTTGTGAGTAAAATCACGGAAGAAGGAAGAGAGAGCTCCAGTCCAGTTGAAGGAATAAAATGTACTGATCTTATTACGAAATGTGATCGAGTTTTATAGGGGCACATAAGGTACCCCTGGAACATTGGTTGGCATTAGAAATGTACCTCTGATCTTGGCTCTGGCCAAGATCATCCTAAGCTAACATTGCACACGGCAAAGGTACCCCTGGAACATTGGTTGGCATTAGAAATGTACCTCTGATCTTGGCTCTGGCCAAGATCATCCTAAGCTAACTTTGCACACGGCCCCCTTTTTCTGTGCCGTGTGCATTCTTCATGAGCTTAACTACTGACCTACACTACAATACAGCGTGGGTCACTACATTACAATACACTATGATTGTACTTCTAACACCCTCTCTCAATCTAGGTATTGTGATGAGGGGAACACGCCCTCTCTTACTCTATTGCACTTTCACTGTCACTTTCATCGTCTGCTTGGCTGCGTCAAAAGCATCCATCCGGGGCACCAACTCTGTGAACCGCGGGATCTTCTGATCCGGGCTTTCTGCCGCTACTCGAGTGCGCTTGTTCATGTGTTCCATCCTGTCCTTCGTCTACTGGTGGTGGTGGCACTGGATGGACCCACTGCAGGAGTGATGGTGAACGCGATCGAACTCGCTGTCGACGTCCACACGGGATTGGCTGCTCCTTGGCCCGCTTGACGATTTCAGCGTAGTCCCGTTCCGTTTTCTCCCGCTTCCGTATGCCGTCCGTTTTACTTTTCTCCTTGTCCAGCCATCGAGCCTCTGCTTCCTTCTCCTGTTGCTCCCTTGCCATCCGTCGTCGGTCTTCCTCGCTCGACTTCAGAACTCGCTGTCGACGTCCACACGGGATTAGCTGCTCCTTGGCCCGCTTGACCATTTCAGCGTAGTCCCGTTCCGTTTTCTCCCGCTTCCGTATGCCGTCCGTTTTCCTTTTCTCCTTGTCCAGCCATCGAGCCTCTGCTTCCTTCTCCTGTTGCTCCCTTGCCATCCGTCGTCGGTCTTCCTCGCTCGACTTCTTCCTTTGATTCTCCAGCTTCCCAGGCAAGTCCGATCTCTTTTCCAAGACCATTGCAAACTCCGGTGCATGTGGCTGTCTTCTGCCTTCCGTAGCCAATCTTTTACCAACTGCTGGGCGATGAGTTTCCCGGAAATCCATTCTGTACATATCGCCGATGAGAGTGGATGATGGTCCAGCTCTCCCATCCTGTCCAAACGATCTCGTCACCAGCCATCGAGCCTCTGCTTCCTTCTCCTGTTGCTCCCTTGCCATCCGTCGTCGGTCTTCCTCGCTCGACTTCTTCCTTTGATTCTCCAGCTTCCCAGGGAGGTCCGATCTCTTTTCCAGGACTATTGCAAACTCCGGTGCATGTGGCTGTCTTCTGCCTTCCGTAGCCAATCTTTTACCAACTGCTGGGCGATGAATTTCCCGGAAGTCCATTCTGTACATATCGCCGATGAGAGTGGATGATGGTCCAGCTCTCCCATCCTGTCCGAACGATCTCGTCTTCTTCGCATCCCGGACAATTGTGTAGCCCTTCTTGGCTAGCACAACTTCCGAGAAGAGGTTTGCCGCATCAGGCACGTACAAAACGTTATGTAGCGTGCAGGATTCCCACGTCGATCCTAACTTCGCTAGGACCTTCACAACTCCATTTCCGCTGGCATTAGCGGTTTTGCCGTCACAAAGGTAGACCGGCATCCAAGTCTTGAATGGAGTGTACTTCAGAAACATGTTCAGGTTTCCACAAATATGCTGCGCAGCACCTGAATCACTGTACCAGGTGTTGTGCTCGTTCAGGGGCCCTGCTCCCGCCGTGAACGCGTTTTTCTTCCCATCGACCATGTCTACCGGGCTCCTCACATTCCCTCGCAAAATGGCCCTTCTGTCCACAGTTGTAGCACGTCGTCTGATTCCTAACTTCAGCCTTCTCATCTGTCCAGCGACGTCTTGCTTCGTTTGGTTTTCGGGGATTTTCGCAATCCCTAGCATAGTGTCCTTCCTGACCGCAATTGTAGCATGATCCGTGCCTAACTGCCTCCTCCGTTCTCTGGCTTCGTCCTTTGTAGCTAGGATTCTCGCAATCTCTAGCATAGTGGCCTTTCTTGCCACAGTGGTAGCACTCCAAATTCTTCCTGTCCTCATGGGCTCTTCGGGCTTGAAATGCAGAACCCGTCGATGGGGCCGCTTCGGGCGATTTCGACCGCTCGCTGTCACTCTTTTCCTTTTCCTTTGCCACTTTCTCGTGTTTCTGCTCCAACTCTTCCTTTCGAAGCCGTGCTAGCAGTCCGGCCATCGTCTGAGATGTGTCAGGGACACTGTCCCATGCTTTTCTGAAGGCACGGTACTTCTCTCCTGGGAGAGAAGACACTATCTTGGTGATCACGGTTGTAGTGTCCATCTTCACACCCATCTCGTTGAGGTTCCTAACAAGTTCCTCAATCTCTATGTAGGCTGTGACGGCCGACTGGTCCGGTTGCATAGTGTAATTCAGGAATTTTGACAGAGTGTGCTGCTTGTTCAGTGAACTGGAGTCTGAGTTGACATCCGCCAGCTTGTCCCACATTGCCTTGGCCGTGTCACATGCGAACACATGGTTCGTCTGATTCTTGTCCAGGGTTGGCACAAGAATGGCTTGCGCCTCAACGTCCAGCTTTTCCCACGCTTTTGCTCCTGCAGCATCAGCGGTGGGGTCAGGGCGCATTGAGTCCCCATTCACGACTTCCCAGACGTCACTAGCTCTAAGCACCAGGGACATCTGCAGCTTCCACCGCTGGTAGTTAGATTCACCTAGCTTCACAACATGTGTCGTGTCGATTTTCTTCCCCATTTCAACAGTGATTCAATTCACTGTACCTTCTTGCCGCGTTCTTTTCCACTTCTCCGTGTCTTTCCGCTTCTCTTCAGTCGTTTGTGTTTCTCTCCTGCCTTTTTCGTTCCTCTCCTGATTTCTCGCGAATCTTCTCCGCTTGGTTCTAGTCTTCTAGGCTTCTACCCGGTCCTCTTGCCTTTCTCTGGTCTTATGTTCTTCTCTCCCCTCTTTTGCGTTCGCTCGCCTTGTCCGCTTCTCTCCAGTCTCTTCTGCACGTTACTGGTCTTCTCTGATCCTTACTGGTCTTCTACCTTCCTCGCTGGTTTTCTCCACGTGTCTCCAAACTGCTCGTTCTGTATCCTCGTGTCCAAACTCTTTTTCACTGCTCCAAGCTTTCCTCTGTGTCTTCTTGGTTTTTCTCCAAACTTCTCCGATCCTCGCTACGTGTATCCAGTCGTTTCTGTCGATCCCAGGTCTTCTCTGCGTCTTCAGTCTTCTCTCGGTGTCAATGGTCTTTTCCTCCAAACTTCTCCGAGTGTTTCCAGTCTTCTCTGTTGTTCTCCAAGCTTCTTCGTATCAACGGTCTTTTCTCCAAACTTTTCTGAGTGACTCCAGTCTTCTCTACGTGTATCCAATCCTCACTCCCGTTTCCAGTCTTCTCTACGTGTGTCCGATCTTTCCTACGTGTATCCAGTCTTCTCTGTTGATCTACAGTCTTCTCTGTTGGTCTCCGACCCTCGCTTTGTGTATCCAGTCTTTACTGTTGATCCCAGGTCTTCTCTATGTATCTACAGTCTTCTCTGCGCGTCCAGGGCTCTTTTGCTGGTCTCCGAACGTCTTTCCAAGTCTTCGTCTCTCCAATCAAACTTCTTGCCCGGCTTTGGGCATAACACGCTGGGCTTCAACGTCTTCCGCTCCTGTACGTACAAGAGCTCCAAAGCTAAACAGCTCTAGGCCCGGTGGACGTCTGTTCAGCGGTTCCACCAGGCAGGTTCTCTTCACGATGACCGTGCTAGTCTCTCCGACGGGCCAGTGTGCCGTACGGAGTTTGATTCTACCCTCGACTTAGTGGGCTGCTGCTCGTATATTTCACCGGGCAGGTCTATCCGACTGGCTGGCGTGCCGTTCGGATCTTGAATCCACGCTTTGGTGTGTGGAATGCTGCTCGGGTGTTTCACCGGGCAGGTTTCTCTCTTAATTGGCCGTGCTGGCCTTCCCCGTCAGATGGGCTCCGATGGGCTTCTGTGCCGTACGGAGTTCCGTTTCTGCTCTTGGGTAGAGCGGACGTCTGCTCGTCGATGCCGAACTGGTCTGCCAGTGGAGCGGGTGCTTTACTGGACTTCTCTTCAGGTCTCCAACGAAACCGAACCTCTCCCCAACGTCCCTCGTCTTTAGTCCCGGTGACTATTGCTCCAATGACCCGTCCTCCTCTGCTCAGACCTCACGCACGGTCTGTGTTGCTCCAGGGTTAGCGTTAACTACGCTGGACTTCCTTCCCGTCTCTCCTCTGTGGTTGTCTGGTCCTGAGTCCCAAGTGCGCTTCCTCACTTTCCTCCAGAAAGTAGGAACAGTAGCGCGACTTCAGTCAGATCAGAGCGACCCACGCTTCTCGCTCTACTCCGTGGACCTATTGTCCTAGGTCACACCCCGGTGAGGCTAGGCACAATAGCGAACCACGCTCCCTCCTCTGTGGACCTATTGTCCTAGGTCACACCCCGGTG
>VNWX01001222.1:4918-16079 GCA_009869905.1 Ceratophysella communis
GGGGGGGGGGCTGCAGCCCTTTCGGCCTTAATGTAGATCCGCCCTTGCACAAAACTACGAATTAAAATTCTGGTTAAATTTCTAGTTAATGGTAATTGGTTTTAATTTATACCTGATCTTCATGACAGAGAATGCTATTAAACGTATTGAAGTGGTACAGACAATTACGGATTGAGCCCATAATACTCGCTGTATATTTTAATTAGCGAATTTCTTTTATATTAAATAAAATGCAGCTAGGCATACTGTCATAAAAAACTATGGACTTAATCATTAATCTTATTGTAAGGTTAATCATATAAAATTATACACAGTACAAATTATCAGGTTCATTCCAAGAATCCGTTAGGAAGTCAACAAGTTGACCCTCAACAACAGGTAGTTGCTCGTTGCTCATTGCTCATGGTACGCAAGTTTCGGCCGTTTTGTGCAGGGCTGTAAAAGTTTTACTGGGCGGACGGCGGCGGTGGTGGTAAGCGGTAAGCGGGCCCAAGCTCACACCTCAACGGTTATTCAACGTATGCCAATGCCAAGAAGGAATTGGAAACGGAAACCCCTCCTCGTCCTCCTTGTTCGCCATACATTTACATAGGATTCCATGGGCCCATACACAAAATTCTATCTCTATCAAACTCACTCAACCTTTATGAATGAATCCCTTTGTATATTGTTTTCATTTCGTACTTCATTTTAGATTATAAAATGCACATGCTGTTAAATCATTTAATAACATTCGTATTTCGTATTCTATACGATTGATTTAGCACTGGCTTTTCGTCCAATAACATTAACATGCACAAATTAGGCGACAGAAAGGCAGTGAAGCCTGAGCCCGCGAGTACACGTCTTATCCCAGAGATAGATGGAGCAACCATGACGACCGGCTTCAAAACAAAGCTCGGATCAATAAACGCCACATCGATTTTCTTATTGACATGAAACTTGAATTCCGAATCGGAATAAAAAAAGAACAAATCTAGGGCATAGAAACTACAGCTAAGCCAAACGACATTTTCCAGTCAAGAATACGCACACATTAAACTGCCTTCTATTCCTAATCCGTCCAGCATGAAGTATTTTGTAACTGCTTGAACTTGAACAGTGTTTACACAGCGAGGTGACGCCTTTCTTTCGGTAAAATTGAGTGCTGCCTGCAGCAGTTTTATTCCTGTCCTTGTCGTACAAAGGTTAATATTTAATTGTGGCTCTTGTTCTTGTTGATAGACTGAGAGACAACGAAGGCACTTCCTACTACCTTGAATTAAATAAGTAAATGAAACTGGGTGAGTTAAGGGTGTGTAAATGAAAAATGGAAAGCAGCATTCACAGTTAACATGGTGATGGCTGAGTGCACTGGAGTGTACCCTATACCCTATCACTTCAACTTCTGAATTACAATCAACTAATGTTCGAAATTTTCTGTAGTACTCTTGAGAGCTGGACTTGGACTTGGACTTGAAAATGGAGAAAGAGAAAAAAGGAAGCAAGGGCAAAGGAGCGACGCCGCCCAGCATTCGCCCAAGTACGAGCAACCCAGTACTTCGTCAAACGGCGAGTCCTACTCCACCAGCTCGTGTGAGTAGAAGCAATATTGTTAGTGGCGAGGCCTCGGACGGTCACAAGCGTCCATCGAGCTCAAACTTGCTGGGTGCCAGAAGCCTTCCTGGTCTGCCCACGCTGGGCAATGAAGAGAACGTGCGGGTAGTGGTCCGTGTCCGTCCATTGAGTCAGAAGGAGGAAGAGAAGGGATGTCGGGAAGTGGTCATTGTTCACCAATCCGAAAATGCCATTGAAATCCGAAATCCCGCCCTGGAGCTAGACCGAGAGCCCAAGTCCTTTGCCTTTGACGGCGTGTTCGGTCCGGACACTGCCCAGGCAGAACTCTACAATCAAGTAGCTCGACCCATTGTGTGCAATGTCATTGAAGGCTACAATGGAACTATTTTCGCATATGGACAAACTGGAACAGGGAAAACTTTCACTATGGAAGGAAGCAATGCATCTCCAGAACTCAAGGGAGTCATTCCCAATTCCTTCGCACAGATCTTTAGTCATGTCTCAGAAGCTTCTACTGGTACAAGGTAGGAACAAGGTATAACCCACAGCATCCTGTATGCTTCCCATTTTTGGAACTCCAATTAACTGAACCCAGTTTTTCATTTTGCTAAAACTCTCCATCCATAAAGCTAAACACAAAAATTTACAAAGTTTTCTATGTATTTCGTACTAGTTTTCTGGTACGAGTCTCCTACTTGGAAATCTATAACGAAGATGTTCGAGATTTACTGGCCAAGGATCCTACCAAAAAATTGGATGTCAAGGAGAGTTTCGACTTGGGAGTTTACGTCAAAGATCTCCAGTCGTACGTGGTCGAGACGGAGCATGACATGGAACGCATCATGCGTCTAGGAAACAAGAACAGTACGAATACGATGATAGTTTTAAAATACAATCAGAGCTAGTTTCATTGAACAGTGAATGTTTGATTGAGATTGACTTAATCTAAACAGGATCGGTTGGATCCACCAATATGAATCTCGTGAGCTCTAGATCTCATGCAATTTTCTCCATTACTGTGGAGAGCAGCACTGAACGCGAAGATGGAGACAAGCATCTCAGAATGGGAAAGCTAAACTTGGTTGATCTAGCGGTGAGTACATAACACCAATCACTCTTAAATTAATGAGACTTATTGACAATGCCAACGACCGTCCGGCATCCTTGCAGGGCTCGGAACGCGTAAGCAAGACTGGAGCTACTGGAGAGCGCTTGAAGGAAGGAGCAAAAATCAATTTGTCCTTGTCCTGCCTCGGAAACGTGATTGCTGCCTTGGTTGAAGGCGAAACTCATATTCCGTATCGAAACTCGAAACTGACCCGATTGTTACAAGACTCTCTCGGAGGAAACGCACGGACAATTATGGTAATCCTAAGCAGAGAACTAAACAGCATGAAGTAATATGAACATATCAGGGGTTAGATCTTCCTTGCGATTGCGACGTGACCCTCAGGTATTACTCTTGTAGTGCATATAAACAACTGAATTTTTTCAGATCGCCAATGTTGGACCAGCCGACTATAACTTTGAGGAAACTTTGGGCACGCTTCGCTACGCTGACAGAGCTAAGCATATTAAGAACCGAGCCAGAATCAATGAAGACCCGAAAGATGCACTTCTTCGAAAGTTTGAAAACGAAATTGAAGAGCTCAGACGACTTTTGGCAGAGGATAACCTTGATCCTGAAGCTGCAAGAGCTGCGTTCAGCTTCGGAGCTCCTACACAGAGAATGAATCACCTGCCGCTATCCAGTAAAACCCCAAGCAGATATCGAAATATTCTTACCGTTGAATCAAAACTGCACTGTAATAATAAATAATGTTATTTAAGGTGGAGAGGAAGAGGAAGATGAAGCGGAGGATGAAGAAGAGGATGAAGAGGAGCAGGAGGAGGAAGAGGAAGAGCAGCAGCAAGGTCTAAACACCAAGGTGGCCGAAGAAACCATTCTTCAAATCAAAGGTGAACTCGAAGGTCTACTCAAGAGCCAAGAGAAAATATCAGCCGGGGCTGGGGAAGACCAAGAAGACGTCCTGGGTACCCTTCACGCGAAACTCAAAACGTGGAAACAATCTGAGTAAGCTAAGTTATGGAAAATTGAGTGTATGAATATGATATATTCGTCCAGATAAGTACATGACTTAGCTTAGACAGCATATATGCATATCATTTAGTATCCTCTCCGTCGCAGACACGTCCTGGGTACCCTTCACGCGAAACTCAAAACGTGGAAACAATCTGAGTAAGCTATAAAAAAAACTACCTTTGTTTTCCCTGAATCTAGTCAAGCATGTGCTTCCATTAAGCATAATCCCAATGCTTATTAATTCTTTTCAAACAGAAAGCACAAAGCGAAGCTAGAAAAAAAATTGCGAGTAATCCGGAGGAAAATCATTATCGGCGGTGATATTTTGCTGAAGAAATCTCGTGAACAAGAAAAATTTCTTCAGCAAGCAATGAAGAAACTGGAAGCTAAGAAAGAGGAACAGAAGGAGCTCCAGGCGTCACTAAGCAGCATCGTGGTAAGTCACACGAGCCAATTAGCCACGACAAGAGCTGATGGCTATCTGAAATGGTCCCAGCTTACTTAAAGCTTTAATAAGCCCAATCCTTTTGACCAAAGCCCGGATTGAATAAAATTCGGTGCATGGAGAGCTGACAATAATCATCACGCCGTAACCTCAGAAAATTTCAGCCTTTCATTTCTATTTTCATTCCATATAATAATTGTTACTCGAAAATCAATTCGGCTTGTAACCTAACTGTTGGTTAACAGGCGGAAAAGGCGATTACTGAAGAAAAAATTATTCAAGTCCAAAATATGAGTTTGAACATTAATAAGAGGCTGAAGAAGTACTGGAACATGTATCAGGAAGAGGTGCTAGAGGACGACGCACTTTACGATGAAGAGCAGTTTGTCAAGGACGCCGTAGTGGAAGATATAAGAAACACTTGTGCCTCGTACGAGAAAGTGCAGACAATTTTAGATTTTTTTATTCCGAAAACGTCTCAAAGAATTATTTTGTCGAGCATGACTTACAATGAAGACAACGACTGCTGGTCACTCCCATGCATCGCATACAGTGGAAATAATATTGAGTTTACAGATCAAGAAATCGAAGAGAACAGCTACCTATATGGCTTGGCGATGGATCCAGGAAGACAGGTAAGTGGTTTTTATTTAGATTTAGGCCAACGTTGGGATCCTGGAAGAAAGGTGGAAAAGATGTTAATTACACACTGATTTCGTTGTAGAGACACAAAATGAAGCGGCTTGAAAGCGACTTCAGGTCTATCTATGACTCAGACATGCCCGAGAATGACTTTGATCAAGACATGGAAGACTTTGAGGACGAGATAACACTCATGCAGGACTATGATGGCGAGTACGTGGCAGGGTGTGAGGAAGCTCATTTTGATGACACCGTCAAGCTGCAAGTGCAATACTATGATGAAGAAGTTGAAACCGAGGATGATGAGCTAGAACCAGAGCAATATTTCTTCCTGAAAGAAAATTTCCCACTCTGCGATGCCTTCGACAATTTCTATCGCGGACCTAACCTGAAACCTGCTCCTCGCCAAAGCAGCCACAAGAAAAAGGTCGTGGAATCGGTGAAATGTACTGGGTTCACCGGAGACTATGGTTATGGTTATGATCCTGACTTTGCTTGATTCCTCGGAATCTCTATGCTATATCTCAAACCTCACATGCTTCTGGAATTTGCCCGAATTAGATACAAAACAAACTACTGCACAACCACTCTGAATGATTATGCAGAATAAACAAGACTTGCACCCGAACCCCGAAAGTTTTTCCTCATTTGCTTGTATTCACTTAATCGCAGCTACAACTATGCTGCTCCTTAGACAAAGGTGAGATTGAGAAATTTAACTGAAGTAATGAGAGAAATGTGTAGTAAGTTTGCAGTGAACTTATGTCTTAATCTACTGCTGCTTACACTCTTGAGCGTTCTTTTGAGCCTTTCCCCGCTTACGCTGCCCTCGATTACCTTGGGCCTCAGCGACATCGTCGTCATCGTCCTCTTCCTCGTCTTCACCTTCCTCATCCTCTTCCTCCTCTTCGAAATCATCATCCAAAGCTTCACCAGTGAAGAAGAGAACAGCACGTGGAACAATTCGCTCACGAATGTACTGGCCAACCTCGAAATCACTAGTCAAGCGCATCTGAGTCTCCTCGTCCATATCAGCATCGGGATCGTTCGGAACTGCAATTCGGCACAATTAGGAACATGAGCTCGTGCAGATTTTTTAAACCCTACCATTTTTTAACTTTTTTTTTTTGTAATTTTGGAGAAAAGAACGGCGTGGATACTTACTGACGGGTGGAGAGAAGAAGTTGAAGAACGACGGAGCTGTAACTTGCTTGGTAACCGTTCGAATAGATCCACGTTGCTTATGCTTCTCCTTCTTTCGAATGGTCTTCACAGTAACGTTCTTTCCTTTGTTCCAGTCAATGGTACATCCCTGAACATGGAATTATCTTATTAAGCGATGGATACAGCGAATTATTTCGATTTACTAAAATATTTATTATATATATTTATTATATATTATACTATATATTATATATACTATGTTTAGAGTATTAGTAATTGTAGAGAAGAAGTTCCCCGTTTCAGGGTCAACGAGAGACACAGAGACAATCGGGACATCTTCTCATTGCTATTGCTCTACTTTGCTGACCGAATATTGAATGAGATAATCATTTATCCGGTGGATGAGGAGAGCCATAATACAACGAAATAAGAATACAAAAGAAAATTAACTCACGGTGCACTTGACAATCTCAGGCCCCTCAAATGAGAACGGATCCTCGGGATCCACCTGGCATTTCATTTCATAGACCTTAGTTAAAACTTCGTTCGTGAAGTATTCATTTTTTCCGAAGTGAAAGAACAACTTGAACCCCTGCGACATTAAATCAAGAATATTTCAGAATTTAAATCAGCCTAATAGTGTTAGTGGGGTAGATCCACGTTTGAAACTATTTAAAACAAATTATACTCAGATATGGCGTCGCATACCATTGGGTCGTTTGTCATCTCCACTTTGACGTCCTTCAAATGGGCCAAAATTGGTTCATCATAACTTTCCATCATTTCAGACAGCATGTCCACATGATGAAAGATTTTCAGCCAAAAGTCTGGGACACCAGTGACTTTTTTGTCAGACTCATTTCCAGGTCTGTAAAGAAAAGAACATTATTTTATTAGCTAAGCGTAGAACCTTTTTCATTGTATACAGAATTGGCTTTCATCAAGCTTTGAGCTTACTAGAAATAGAAACCGTATTGTATTTCTATTTTGTAATCATATAAACTTACTCCTTTGTAGTCAAGGCAGTCTCCACCTTCCGAACCAAATCATCATTCGGGTCACCTTCAACATCACTTCCGAATTCACAGTCCGCGTCATTCGGTTCGTACTCCCCAGAGGTAATCTTTTTACGCTGTAATTTCAAATTGTAAACAAGTTGTATTTGTGATCAAGTGTGTGCAGCATGTTTTCATACCTGGATATCCCCTAAATACTCAAGTTATGGAAAATTGAGTGTATGAATATGATATATTCGTCCAGATAAGTACATGACTTAGCTTAGACAGCATATATGCATATCATTTAGTATCCTCTCCGTCGCAGACACGTCATCAAGTTATGGAAAATTGAGTGTATGAATATGATATATTCGTCCAGATAAGTACATGACTTAGCTTAGACAGCATATATGCATATCATTTAGTATCCTCTCCGTCGCAGACCGAATACAGAATGTAATTGCTTATATCCGGTGGATTGTGGAGACGAAAACCCAAAAACCCCGAAGAGAAGAAGTAGAATCTAATCTGTTCCCTTACCGAATTACTTATTCAGAAGCGATTATGACAGCAGAAACTAGAGTAAACACACATACCTGTTCAAAAAGCGGCAAATACGACGGCATATATTTACACTCCAGAGCGTGCACTTCTTCATAGAACTTTGCTTCGATTTTAGTAACTTCCAGCTGAATCTTCTTCAAAGCTCTAACACGGCGCTTGACCTCAAGAGGAAGCTCCTGCTAATCAAGATCAAGGGATATAATACAATTTTTTAAAGACACTCTAATCAGAGAACTATTCGTCAACTTCAAATTACCATGAAGTCCTGAATATCAAGATCAGGTTCATCCGGCCGAGAAGCATCATCATCATCAATTTCCGGGTAGGCTTCGTCGCCAATAGAACCTCGATTCAAATCAGCCATTTTTCCTTAGACTACAATAAAATAGAGCAAACATTTGCAATTATTTAGACCTAGACCTTGAATTTGATAGATAGACATGTGATATGATTGCATGATGAAGGAAACAAGAAATAGATTAAATGGCATAGGTACCCCCTGTCTTTGACTGTTGTGCTCACTGTCAATGATTTAAATGATTACTGCATATAAATCGGTAGACCATGAACAACTTTGCTATTCTCTCCTTTGCTGACCGGGTATCGAATGGTCAGTTCGTATAATCAGTGGATGAGGAGAGACGGAATTTAATCAGTAAGTTAATAAAATAAAATCATAACGCCGTTTAAATTCACTTATGCATAATGCAACCCGCTTCCCCATAGAACTGAGCTGCTTCAGCGTTTATGAACGATTATTCCGAAGCGTTCACGGTAGTGCTTAACCCTTTGGAGACTATGCACGACTCTAGGCGGGCTTCATTAACTGCACTCATGGCTGAACCCTTTTCTAAAAAATGACACTCGTGGACGGAGAGAGATTTTCAGGAAAAACATCCTGATTTTCCTAGGTTGCAGCTGCTGGTGCTCAATGTTAGTATTGACCGTCGATATTGATTCCGCCTATTCTAACGCTGCCACTATTTTAAATACTTAAGCCCACGTATAAATTAATTATTTCTGGTCGTTCTAGACTAATTACTACTTTATAAATTATACTAAACAGGGTGATTTCCTAATGTGTTGAAGTCCAAAATCGTTAAAAATATTTTATATGAGCTAGGATCAGCGGTAACAGATGAAAAATTTCTGTGCCTTTACTTAAAAAATTCCCATAATTCTTGTGTTTGCTCGAATCAGGTGGGGAAAAATACCATTCTGTTCGGAAAAGATGGCAGAATACGAATATTTAAGTGCTAATAGGGTATATACATAAATACAATCAGCAGTAAATAGAAAAAGGCCAGCCCGACATGTACGCGGTCACAGTCCACGAGAAGCCAAAGTCGATCCCGACTCCACGCGGGCACAGTCCGCGAGTGCAGTTTCTTAAATTGCCTCGCCGACTTGAAAGGGTTTAAGCGTAAATGAGGATTTCAGGCAATAATCTATTATCCTGTTCCCCACCTCCACGGTGCAACCATTATTGCTGCTTGTTGTCCATTGCTGATGTTATCCTTTGTTCCACCCCTCCTGTGCACCCGTTCCCGCTCAGAGTCAGAGTAATGACATGAGTAATGAAGGCATGCCTTTAGTACTCTGAGCGTTCCCGCGTCTCCCACTTCCTCTTCGGGTCACTGAGCTACGAGAGAACAGCCCACCTGCCCTCCATCTTCGTCTTGTCATGTCTCCCGCCCCTGCCCTGTTGGCATCTTTATTATAGCAAGGTAGCTACAGAGTTAAGTACCATTAGTAAATTGGGTCCCGTCCCGTCAACGTCACCTGTAGCCCCTGTCCATGTCCTCAACCCATGCGATGCCATGCTACATGCTATGAAGACTTGTTTCACCCTCGCTCGTTACCTGGAACCTTACTTGGCCTCGACTTAGGAAAAAGGACCCCTCTTACCTCGTCCACTTTTTCTGAAACAGGTCCCCTCGTCCCCTCTTTTGGAAAAGCAAAAATTACATTAGAGAATTACAGAAGAGGGGAAAAGAGGGTTCCCCTCTTTCTTCCAAAATAGGTCCCCTGGTCCCCTCTTCCAAAAAAAGTCCCCTCGTGCCCTCTTTCCCTCTTTTAAAATATGTCCCCTCGTGCCCTCTTCCGAAAAAGGTCCCCTCTTCCCCTCTTTTGAAAAATGTCCCCTCAGAGGGGACGAGGGGACTTTGCCCATCTATGGGGTAGGTATTGTATGTAGGCTAAGCAGAGGCACATAAGCCTACTGCGTGATGCCTTGCTAAATTGCGAATTGTTAGTTTAATTTTACTGCTAGTTGAGATGATGGATGACGGCCCACGGCCCCCTATTGCCTATTGCCCATGGAATAAATACATGATATTACAGTTTTAGGTAGGTAGGTATTACTTAATTATACAGATGTTGGATGTATGACATGTGACATGAGTACATGAGACATGAGCCTGACACCTGATGCCGCCGGACCCTGCTATGATACCCGATCAACCTGACTAGACTCAGAGCAATAGTCAAAGGCGGAATCCAATACTGAATACTAAAAAGAAAATGATGAGATGATGTGATGATGATGCAAGGGCAAGGGCATAAAAAGTGTAGACAGTAGATGCAAGCAGTAGTAGTGCAGAAATGCAACAACCCTACTGTGAGTGAAAAAATGGCGGTTGCCGGCGAGACGACGAAAAGAGATGACAGAGGCTGTCATTTTATAGGGAACCACTCATTTCTGCCAATGCCGATGAAAATACAGGGTGCCGAGGTCAGTGGGTACCTGTCACCTGTAAATAATGTCAAAAGTGTTCACTTACCTCGCGAGCAGTCGACAGGAAGTTCCAGATCAGTCGTCCACTGTGGCCGGCGTGGTCACGGTCGAAGAGAGAATGAGTGCGACGTTGAGAACGAACGCCGAGATGAGAGTGAAGAAAGAGCGAGTGAGTGGAGCAGTCAGCGTGCGTGCGTGCAGCAGCAGAGCAGAGAGCGAGCGTGGGCTGCTGGTGCTCTGTCTCCCGAAATCCCACGGCCTCAGTCGGCTCTTCGCTCCCGCTCATCTCGCTGAACAGAGCGGCGGCGAAGGGGGCGTGAGTTTCCCATGTGGCTAGAGTGGGCAGTGGGCTTTGGGGCGTGGAAAGGAGCTGGACAGAGCAGAGCGAGCGGCGCGGCCTTCTTGTTAGCGTCACTCGCCCACAAAGAGGCCCATTTGCCATGCTGCTTGTCGGCTTGTGCAGAAAGAAGCCGTCTTACCCAATTTTGCGAATCTTCTTGTTAGACCTTCCTAGGTAGATAAATCTTGCAAAGGAAATTCGCAGTACCAGCATGACTCACTTTCTTCCATGCTCCGCGTTGATCTTGTCCTCGCTAGATGACCCAAGCCATGACGCTACCTTTATTAGAAGCCTAACAAAACAACAACAAAATATTTTTATCTTTTATCCTATTCCTCGGGCTTATACATACACTTTAGTTGTCTAGATTGCATTTTTTTTGCAATTTCCAGAGCTAAGCTAACCAAAAGAGAGGCACTGGACAATTAGCTAGCATTATGGTTGTGGACTCTATGTAGCTCCTGTCCTGTCCTGAGTTGAGGCTCGAGAGGCTAACCTTATGGCCAAGCCAACCAGGAGCTAATAAGGGCTAAGCAATTCCCCAAGCCAGTCCCAAAATTCGACGTCTTTCTTTCCTCCTAAATCCTACGAGAAAAGGCTATTGTTTTAAAAATAAAGAATCAGGGTGTGC
>VNWX01001223.1:0-16073 GCA_009869905.1 Ceratophysella communis
GTTCGACATGAGTTTCCTGTGATCTACCATCTGGACGTCGCAGCTATGTACCCTAATATTATTTTGACGAATCGCCTGCAGCCTTCCGCTATGGTCGATGAAGCAATTTGCGCTGCTTGTGATTTTAATAAACCTGGAGCCAAATGTCAGAGAGAAATGTCATGGACTTGGCGTGGAGAAATTAGTAAGTAAAAAGAGTTATAGTTTTCATAAACTGTGAATCAAAATCGACTCATTATAATTATTGCAGTGCCCGCAAACAGAGCTGAGTACCAACGAATCCAGCAACAGCTTGAGATGGAGAAATTCCCTTCCAGTTTCCCTGGTGGGGCTCCAAGGGCATTTCATCAGTTGACAAAGGAAGAACGTGCGGCCGTGGAGAAGAAGAGATTGAGCGATTACTCTCGAAAAGTGTACAAAAAGGCACATGTCACTCGAGTAGAAATAAGGAATCAAACAATCTGTCAGCAAGAAAATTCATTTTATGTTGATACTGTAAGAGCCTTTCGGGACAGAAGATACGAGTATAAAGCTTTAAACAAGGTAATTTAGCTAAGATGATTTGCGATCGCTCAACTCAGCTCACGACATATTCCTTAGTATTGATCTGAGTTCATTCGATTTTTGGGTTCTATTCCACATAGAACGCGAAGAAATTCATTTTATGTTGATACTGTAAGAGCCTTTCGGGACAGAAGATACGAGTATAAAGCTTTGAACAAGGTAATTCGTCTCAGATGATTTGCGATCGCTCAACTCAGCTCACGACATATTCCTTACTATTGATCTGAGTTCATTAGATTTTTGGGTTTTATTCTACATAGAATGCGAAGAAAGACGTTTCGGATGCGGTAGCAAGTGGGGATGCAGCGGAAATAAAGTCGGCTAAAAACCGTGAAGTCCTTTATGACTCGCTTCAGTTGGCTCACAAATGTATTTTGAACTCGTTTTATGGATACGTCATGCGAAGAGGGTAAATAATTAAATTATTCACCTGTCTTTTCTGTAAGATTATCGTCTTCGATATGCTCATTTGTATAATATTTGTGAATAGAGCTCGATGGCACAGCATGGAAATGGCAGGAGTCGTTTGTCACACCGGATCAAACATTATCAAAAAGGCCAGAGAAATAGTGGAAAAAGTCGGGCGACCGCTAGAATTAGATACGGACGGAATCTGGTGCATGTTACCTTCATCCTTTCCAGAAAACTTTGAGGTGCTTACTAGTCTTCCTAAAGAAATCAAAAGTGACAGTGTCATATCCCAACGCGGTTCTCAATCTTATGGTGAAGGTATGTAAGACCTTGGTCTTGGTAATTTTCAAATGAATACTGCTGTATGAGCTTGATTATTATATTATTGAATCTGCTTCCTTTCTGATTTCACGCTAACAGGAGGAATTCACAAACGATCAGTATCACGAATTGAAAAATGGCGAAACTCTGCAGTATGAAGTAAGAAGTGAGAACTCAATCTTCTTCGAAGTCGATGGTCCGTATCTTGCTATGATACTCCCAGCTTCCAAAAGAGGAAGGAAAGAAGTTGAAGAAGCGTTATGCTGTCTTCAATGCAGACAAAAGCTTAGCTGAATTGAAAGGGTATTGATATCATATTGGCGCTCATTATCATTTCTTAGCTTCAATTAATTTTTACTAGATCTAAATAGTTGGTTTAATTTCTTGCTATAGTTTTGAAGTTAAGCGTAGAGGAGAGTTACAACAGACAAAAGCTTGGCTGAATTGAAAGGGTATTGATATCATATTGGCGCTCATTATCATTTCTTAGCTTCAATTAATTTTTACTAGATCTAAATAGTTGGTTTAATTTCTTGCTATAGTTTTGAAGTTAAACGTAGAGGAGAGTTACAACTAATCAAGAATTTTCAATCTTCCGTGTTTGATGCATTCTTGAACGGTGACACACTAGAAACTTGTTACAGTTCTGTGGCAAAAGTTGCTGACTATTGGTTGGATGTCCTGTTTTCGAAGGTAGGAGTGACACTGCCTCGCGGCTTACTGTGATCATCTAGCTAGGTGATCTAATTTGAATAGAAAACTCAATGCAATACATTTCCGCTTAATTTACAGGCTCAAGACATGCCTGACTCTGAACTCTTCGAATTAATTTCTGAGAACCGGAGCATGAGTCGTAAACTGGAGGATTATGGTCAGCAAAAGTCTACGTCGATTAGTACAGCAAAGCGTTTAGCAGAATTCTTGGGTGATCAAATGGTGAAGGATGCTGGGCTGAGCTGTAGATTTATTATCTCCAGGAAACCGGAAGGTGCCCCTGTTACAGAACGGTAGGGTTTTGCTAAAGCTAGTATAATTATTAGGCGAACCTTCGATCTAATCTAAACCGCTAGTTCATTTTAAACTTATTTTCTTCCAGTGCAATTCCCCTTGCGATTTTCCAAGCTGAGCCCTCTGTGAAGCGACATTTCCTTCGCCGCTGGTTGAAGGACAATTCCATAATTGATTTCGACATTCGAACATTACTTGACTGGGATTACTATATAGAAAGACTCGGCGGAACAATTCAGAAAATTATCACAATCCCTGCAGCTCTTCAAGGCGTAAGCCTGTATAAATACAACGTATCAAAGTACTGTCGTATCAGAATTCTTAATTACTTAGTTGTACTAACAGGTTTCAAATCCAGTTCCAAGAGTAGCACATCCCGACTGGCTTCACAAGCGTATACTTGAGAAAACGGACATTCTGAAGCAAAGAAAGATTAGCGAAATGTTTACCAAAGTAGCCAAGCCTATAAGCGTAAGGTTTCTTAACTTGGATTTGTGAATTATATATTATATTGGACGGTTAATTTTATTAACCGATTTATTTGTTTGCGTAGAATGGAAACGAAAACTCAGGTGATCCGGATGGGGTTGTTGACATCGAGGATGCAATCGGCGGGCCACGGAGTCGCATCAATAGGGTTGTGGTCCATTCAAATTCAAATAAGAATGCAAGTAGAAAAAGAAATCGCTCACCGGAAGTTGTCGTAGACTACACGAAGACATGGAAAGAAGTTCTTGGACCGGCACCCAAGATGGGAACTGACTATGTGAGTTGCCATTTAACTAACAGTGAAGTGTGTACAACTACCTGATATCTGACTCCGTGTCTTCTTGTATTACAGGATAGCATTCAGGTTTGGTTGAACTTTCACAAGAAGAAATGGGAGTTTCAAAAGAAACAGCGAGAGGAACGAAATAAAAGAGCAAGGATGAATGATGATGGCGACGACTTTTTGACAAGCTACGATGTTTCTATGGCTAGAAGAGCTGCTGGACCAGTGACAATTGGAGGATTTATTCGTCGCGCGCAGCAGTCTTTGTTAGATTCTCCTTGGCAAATTCTACAGGTAAGCAGTGGAATTCAGCTGAAAAAAAATTGTGAAAATCTGATGCAAATTTTTCAAAATCGATGATAAAACGTGTTCTGTTTTTGGTATAGGTTGTTGAAACTGCTCAGCCAGGTATATTTCGGTTGTGGGCTTTGGTGGGTCAGGAGCTACATCTGATCCGACTTCAAGTTCCAAGGATATTTTACTTGAATCTAAAAGAACCTAAACCTGAACGGGCAGATGACGACGAATCAGCTCCGTCTCGGAAGTGCAATCGCACTTTACCTCGAGCTCATACTGTTTATAACCTTTATGAGTATTCTATACCGGAAACACTGTATAGGCAAAATAGCAAGTATGATTTTTAAAAATTACTCTCATTAATTATGTCAACTTGCATCCCATAAGATATGCATTGTAAATTGTTCAAATCTTCTTACAGTGACATATTCTCCGAGCTGTCTACTCCAAACGTTGAAGGCATTTACGAAACTCAAGTTCCAATGGACTTCCGCGTGATTGTTCAGCTGGGCTGCGTCTGCTCGGTTGACAGAAAAGTAGCCCGTAAAATGAGAGAAGTATCTGATACTTTCGAACTCAATCAGCTTAACTTTCGTTCAATAACCCAAGACTTTCCATACATGGATCTCTCGGTGGTCAAGTATTTGTACTTGTATCAGCACAAGTCGGGAAACAAGAATTTCTTCGGACTTTTTATCCCATATTCATTCCAAAGCAACCATTTTTGTGGTTGACACCGTTCGCAGTGATCAAATGCCACCCAATCTCACAACCCTTTTCAATCAGCATCGTAATGAACGGTATTCCGGAATACTGTCGAATTCTTTAACTCTATACTATTGAATTTGCTATTATAATCCCGTGACGTAAATGTTTGGCCTTTTAGTGTGAGTAAAGGAGATTCTGAGGCAGATATACCAGCTGCAAACTATACGTTCGAAGTGAAGTTCGAAACTGATCTAGGCCGAGTTTTCAGACAATTGCAGCGACTCCTTCAGGGTTACAAAGATGAAAAGAAAGGAGCTACAGTACTATGCAGTTCAGTCACAAATGAGTAAGGAAATACAGAATTATGCACAGCTTTGAAATACTTTCTGAGTCTTTTTAACCAATTCTATACTGTAATTTCAGATTTCCAGACTTGGAACACGGTAGTTCCTCAGACGGCCGAGTACCCAATGATTCCTATCAATGTCTCTGACGCAGAGAACGCCTATAATGTTCTTGATTGGCAGCGAATTGCAACAAGAATCATGTTTACGCACTTTTTTCGCCTTCGGAAGGTTTTGGATGCTGTTGTGAAGCAGTGTCGATACATTCAAGTTACCCATTGGAAATCTTCCAACAGATCAAACACTCTTTGGCTGTGATGTATTTTATGCCAGACATTTGATGAAACAAAGCTTTGCTCTCTGGTGTTCAAATACTGAGCGACCAGACTTGGGTGGCAAGGAGGCTGATGATAATCGGTAAGGAATAGGAAAACCTGATTTTAACCGGGGAACTATTTCACATTTATCTAAATACATTTATACTACAGGCTTATTACCGAATTCGAAGAATCCAACAGCATTGTAATCAACAACCCAGGGTGCTATCAGTCCGTTTGTGTTGAGTTGGAAATCGATGGTTTAGCTGTCAACACGCTACTTCAAGCTAACCATGTGCACGACATTGAAGGAACAACGGCTACTGTTGCCTTTGATACAATACAACAGGCCTCATTGGAAGAGATGATGGGAAACGGACCTGGGCCTTCACTCGCTAATTATGATGAGACAGCTCTTTGCAGTCAAGCTTTTCGAATACTACGAACAATGGTTACGGGTTGGCTTCGGGATGTCTCAGGTACACAGGAATGTTATGGCGGATTATCAACTAGTCCACTTCTACAGGTTTGCAAAATAGTAATTCATAAAATGCTCGGGCCTAATTTTGATTTGAGTACAATATAACAATATGAAACATCCTAATCAAGGTGGTTGAGATCTCCGCATTCCTTGCTATACGACCCTGCTCTAAAGAAAACTTTACATAATCTGATGAAAAAGCTGTTTATTCAGGTAAAAGTCTCATTTGGATCCTTCATCTAAAGAGGATGAATTCGAAATATCCACAAAAACATAATTTGTAATAACTTTATTTATTTTGCAGCTTGTTGCAGAGTTCATCAGACTGGGAGCTGTAGTGGTTTATGCTGACTTCAGTAAAATAATCATTTGTACGAAGAAGAATCGAGTCGGCGACGCCCTTGGCTACATTGAATACATCACACAATCCATGAAAAATAAGGAACTTTTCCACAGTATTGACATCAAAGTCAACCAGTATTGGGAGTACCTTATGTGGTTAGACGTGGTAAGTTCGTCAGCCGAAATTCGGCCTTCCTCCTTGCATATCTTAGGGCTTATAATTTTGCAATTCTTTCCCCCATAGTCAAATTACGGTGGAATTAAAGGGAAACCGATTGACCCAGAAAGCAGTGTTGCTGAGGAGGAAGAGACCGTGAAGCCGGTGTCAAAGTCGAAAAAGCGAATTGTTGACTCACGAAGATGAAGATGCCAGTAGTGGTGGGGAAGAAGAAACCGAAGAGCCCGTGGAATTGGAGGAGCTCAATTTGAGTGATGACAACGAAGATGATGAAGTAAAAATATTTAAAAATAAAAATCTTCGCACGTTTGCAACTGATAAATGTATTGAATTGCCGCTGTTGTTTCTAGCCGGAAGTAGACATGCAATGGAGACTAATCAATTACCTACCCGAGGTCGGAAATTGCAAGTTGAACTTCAGTACAGCAATTGCCAGTTAATATTACAGCAGTCTATAAACATTTGACTTCCGAATTTGATGGCTTCATTCCTGGCGAGACACCGGTACGGAAACGAAACTCGACTCAGACGCCTCGCCGGGCACATGAGAACCCTCTCACGAAAAACACCATTGAGTTTGCACGGGAGCTAATCACTGGTGAATTAGCACAAAAGCTATTTCTCATTGTTCAAAGACTGAATAAGAAGTACCCGACTGGTATTTCGAATACTGGTAAACAAGGTGGAGTTTACAAAGGACCCTTGTTGAATGCACCTGGCAAACCGGCACTGGAATTCGTGAAGGCAATTTACAGGGTAAGAGCACTAATAAGACGAATAACAAGATATTCATTCCATATCATATATTCATTCCCCATAATTTATGCTTAACACATTTCATTTGCAGGTATTATCACTGGATGCCAATATTGAAAAGGAAGCTTACAAACTCCGCCGGAATCTGTTAAAGTTAATTGGAGTTGGTGAATTCAGTGACGAAGCGGAATACGTGGATCCTTGTCTTTCTATCAGTATTGCCAGAAGTAATTTGCAAGCTATGTATACTTTGCAGAGACATTGACCTATCGAAGGACCAGCATGTGACCATGGAAAACGATTTGTAAGTATTCACAATCTACGAATTTTCAATACTCCTACTGCTCGCTATCATCTACTCGCTATCATAATTCAAACTATTATCATTACTTTCTTGAATATTTTAGACCAGTTTGGTTCTGTCCTATTTGTAAAACCAATTATGAGACTGCTGAAATCGAACAGAGCTTGGTCGACATTCTAAACCGAAAATTAATGGGATATGCTCTTCAAGATCTCCAGTGCAAGAAATGCAACCAGGTTTGTAAAAGTTTCTTAATTTCTACAAACGTTCGTCCTGTTCCCAGTAACACGAAAGTACATAAGAAAGATACAGAAATACATGATCTTATTTCCTATTTCAGATAAAACAGGACAATATGCAAATGTTTTGTCCTTGTGCCGGTGACTTGAAAACAGTTATTAGACGTTCAACAAACCATTTCCCGTCTCAAAGCCTACCGCGGTATTGCCGTACATTTCGGAATGCCGCTTCTCCTGCAAAACGTGGAATGGGTTCTCAAAATGAATCCGGCTTTCAAGTAGTTTTTAGGTACATTTTTTGTACAAGTTCATGGTTTAGTGACCTAACGGTGAAGATAAACTTGTATTTTCGTTTGGACAATAAATAAATGCGCAATGGCATGCCTTCGCCTTCAGTTATCCAACACGACTTTTGATCGGACTAATTTTTTATTAGGATAATGGGAGGAAAGCCTTTTTACATTCTCTTTACAATTCATCAATAGATGTGAACAATTATAACTACTTCATGTTTTGTCGTCTCAGTTAATTTTAACCTAGGATGCATGACTGACTTCTGGTGATGGCATGAGTTGGCGAAACCTACTGTGCTGCTCCCTGATTAATTGGATCAATCTGAGGGTCTGCAATAAATCAAAAGTAATATTCGATGTAAATATAAGAATTTGGCATATGTTAGGGTTTTGAGAGCACGGGACCCAGAATCATAAAGTTGTTTAAAAGCACATAGTGTATGGCATACAAATGGCCAACATAAGTTGAGTAGGTATCTTTGAGTAGGTACCTTTGAAGTTGAACGTTGGGAACTTTGTCATGTCAACTCCAGGGCCACCTCCGAAGACTTTCACAATTCTGTCTAGTTCTTGTTGCAATTGTTTCTCTACTTCAGGGGTCGCATCCACCAATTTTCCTTTAGCAGACCTGTAAATCACGATAAAAACTTTAAACTTCGTTTAGCCTTTTAACGAAGGATTATCGAATCCGCATTGCCAAACTGTGAACTGACAACGTAATGTAAAATGTAAATGAAAATGAAATGTTCCGACTTCCGAAGTTTAGTTCCTTCTTGCTTGTCCTTTCACCTTTACGCCGTTACTTCTTGCATTATCGATTGTTGCATGTTAATTAAGTGTCATGATTAGGTTAGCTGTTAGCTCGTTCGGGTTTGCATTCTGTCATTGCATTGCGGTACGTTAATATTTACTCGCTGTCGGCAACTAATATTTGATAAGTTATAGGTACCTACAACTTACACCTACTTACAACTTAAAGATACAGCATACTTTTTACATTCATCAATATATATTCCAAATTAAATTATAATTTAGTTCAACATTTTGAGATTTGAACAATTCCTTACTTTGATTTCTGATCATACTCTTTGATCATTTGAATGAAGAGCTTCTGGACTTGGTCGGAAGCAGACGGCCTTCTGAGCGACGATTGCTGACATTCCAATGTTTCGCCGGAAGATCTGGGACACGCCCTTCTGAACTCGCGGAATCACGTTCATCTTCACCTCCGGCTAATTCCAAAAAATCAATCTAATCACTAATTATTTTTAGAATTTCTGATCTTTTTTTTGAACACCTAAAGATGAAAGATGAAGGTAAGATTTGAAATTCCTGTTTTGCACAGCGAACTGCAGCAGAAGGGGTGTCTGAATGAAAAATTTGTGTGCTAGATGGCACTGATTCCTAAAACGCACGAAAAATAGCAAATGTAGCGTCGGGTCTTCGGGCATTCAATTCCTCCATAATTCCATAAATTATTCATTTAAATTACAATGTATTGGAAAATTAGTTTACAATTCAACAATGCAATTCATTCATGCAAAAATCTAATAAGGGAAAATGCGAATCGAATATATAATTGAATTGGACAACAATTATTATGCCAATTGCCTTATGTAATTCGAAGCAATTACTGGAATATTTATCGCAAATCGTTCTAATTATCCTGTTCTGTCTGCATTCTGCCTGCACTATCCAATATCCAACACTCAACTTCAACTGGAATTTCTTTTCGTTAGTAGCGTTTTGAAAACTGCGAGTCCAGCTCAAATGCCAAATATTCTAATTTTAGCACGCTATTGGTGTTGTTCTCTAATTGTAGATTCTGAATTTCTTTTTCTTATAAATAAAACTCACTCGGTAATATAATCTATCAACATTTGTCTGATTTTAATGTTACTTCATTGAAACCAGGAATGTATTTAGCAAAATGCATACATGCCACTTTTCGAAGACTCTGGAAAAGATTGGTGATACCACCTAGGAAGCACACAAAACAATAATGTAATGTACTCGTGCGGACCTATTAATTGGGTAGGTGAGCACTTAGATTTAAGCAATTTAAGTTCATAACCCGGTCTTTCAATATTTCAGAGTTTACTACTATGTAGCATACCATACCAAATACCAATTCTATTAGCTGATGGCAGACTAATTATTTATCGATGAGTGCCCGTTCCAGGGACTTCCAGGACTTCCAGGGACAAAACATTTAAGATTTATTTATTTCCCAACCTGTTCAATGCGATAAACCCCACTCTCAGCCCGACTTTTATCTCATTATGAATAGAAGCCTTTTACTATCCAACTTTAAATCAGCGTAAAACTTTTTCTTCTTCAATACAACAGTTTAAAAAGAAATAGGTGGATTGTTATTAGTATTGACTATTATTATTCAAAGAAATAGGAAATGTTTATAAATATTTCACAAGCTCAAAGTATCCACTTGAAATATTTTTTACGACCCGAGACTTCAAAGTTGTATTGAGTTGGGTCATTGGTAATTTAATTATTCAGAAGACTTATGCATTTTTAATCGTATCGTAATACATGATACATAGCTGTGCTGTGAGCCACGGTCGAGCCAAGAGTTTTTACGTGAGTGTAATAATATTCGGGCGGAGTTATTTTGCCGGTTGGAATTTAATTTTTAACAAAGTTCAAAGCCGGAATCAATGCAAGGAATCTGAATAAACCGATTTCTTATGCAGTCGCTAAATATCCCTAAATTGCGAAATACTGACTAACTTCAAGCAGCTGAAATTTGGGTGACATTTAAGTATATTTTATAAATCGTAAGGATGAAAAATATTGTACTGATGGCGAGACGAAAGCAGAAAAATTTATATTCTAATTTGAAGTTCAAAAAAGACCGTTCAATGAACTGTCTTAATTTAGATTTTCATTCTAAAAGGGTTAAAACATTATTTTGCTGCTACTTTACATCGCAAGTTTTAGGAAAATCAAAAGTTGTTTTCATGTCATGGATTCCCATCGTACAGATCTCGAAGCTTTCGGAGAATGCATGATGAATTGCTAAATAAATCATACATGTAACGCGACAATTGTTGATCTGCACTTCTGAATCTTTAGAAAAGCACAACATGACAGGCCTTCAGTATTATTAAATGTCCTAATTCAATAAAACCATCAATATAGCAGTCCATCAGTGTACCATCAGTGTAGCAGTAGCAAATGGCAACCGCGTGCGTGTGTCACCGAATCACAAATCACAAAGGCAGAATTACAGGTAAACAGCTAAGCTAAAGGTAAGTGAAATGTAAACCAGGCAACGTGTAAAATGCTGCCGTGACTCATCTCATCTCGGAACATTTACACACTTCAGCCGGCAGGGCATTAGAGATTACTTGGCAAGGTTGAGTGTTAGTATTACGGGGCTCATTTTCCATTCACAGAAATCATCCAGCATACAGCAACCAGCCAAGTCCAACTTTGCGTGGACGCCTGCCTCAAGATCACTTTCGGTTTGCTTCTCTTCTCCCTTCATCTTCCACTACTTCTTGTTGAGCTGCGTCAAGAGGTTGTGTAACCAAAAGTTACCGTATTTTTTGGAAATACAAAGTCATAAGAAATTCACTACCGTGTGTCTTGAGAGAGACCCTATCGTCCAGTTCAATCTCCTCCATACTTTGTCACAAAGACTTCTTGAAATCGTCCTTGGAATCGAATCAGCGTTCAGTGAACGGTAAGGATTTATATACCTATTTACATACGGCATTCTCAAAGGGATCTGTCCATCTTTAGTAGCACGCGCAATCAGTACAGGGATTAAGCATCTTTCACACTCTCATTCATTTCTCTGATCTTAACCGGTTTGTATTTACATAGTACTCGCATCAATTTAATATTGAACTGTACCGTATTTGTACTGAAATCTGCAAACGTCTTACTATTCGAAGGAGGAATTGCAAAGCATGTTAATAATTATGCAGATTCGTCGTGAATGCATTAAATAGTGCTGAGCTGTGAAATCAGTTCGATATTTGAGTAATTTGAACCTGCAAATTACAAAATCCATTCATCAAATCTCATGAGCAAAAATTAAGCTAATGCCATGCAGATCAATTCGTTCACACATTCATCAAATCAAAAGCGCATCACGATTGGCGTCTGCATTCTGCACTCCGAACTTTTGCTTATCTTGATGAGCTCCGCTAGAAAGTGTAAATCGCCAGTCAGCGCAAATACGCACTCAGTCGATCGAGCCACCGATTCCTATTTCTATCTTAGGTCTGATCTTGATCTGCTGAATTTAATCCCTTTGTAGTAAAATAAAATATTCTAAGGAACATCTGAATGCTTCTGGATCTTATTCTATTTCATCCATTCGGGTTATTTGCAACGTTATCTAGTTAAGCAGAAGTTATTCATAGACTCGATCCTCTGTCTATCTCTTATTATTCACGCAGTATCTTCTGTGTGAATTGCACTTCATCATAAAATCCAGACTGATTTGTCATCATGACGTCAGAGTTCATTCAAACATTTCTGAATCTAGGCATGATCGAGACCGGGTAGATAGATACTCAAAGTTGACATGAATTGTAGTACTATTTATTTACTAGTATATATCTAAGACTTCAGTACATACTTGAGTTTACTAGTGATAGTTCGGTATTTGCCTGCGTAAGTATTTAATGCAAATAATATAATGCTAAAAAGTTTCAAGTGCATTGTGGCGATTGCTCGACCTTTGTTGCTTTCAATGGAACAAGGTGTCAAGCTTATACTTGATAAGAATCTATGCTTTTTTATACGAAAATTAAGCATGAAAGATCTTACTGCATTTAATGAAAACCAATACTTTCCCGATGCTTGTTTATTGTATCGTTTCATCTTCCGATCATGAACCAATAATATTAGATGAAAGTTTGCCATCAGCATCAAAACGCTTTGTGTACAATATTCTTACGTTATTTTTGCTGAAGATGCGATTTGACAATTTATTCTACATAGGAATGAGCTGTCATTGACAATGAAAAATGACGCCGTGGCTCCTGATTCTGATTAGCTTCATTATGTGCAGAACAGAGATAACTAGCAAAGCAAATGCCGACTACTCCTGTATGAAATTCAAATTCGGGAAACCAGAATTGCATTTTATTCTAACGTGACTTGAAATGTTATTTGAAGCAAGTCCAAGGGCACGGTGCAACTCCGCAATTGTTCAAATAATTTCATTATCGATCAGATTTACTAATCTTTCATTCATTCATTAATATTGAGTGCAATCCGTCAAAGCTTACTTTTTTTTAACTTAACTGCCCCATTCATTGCCTATCTTTACTGAAACCCCGTACACACGCATTATAAATCGTTTTGTAGGGTTTTAATACATTCGGTAGGAAAAACACTTCAGATTTCGAATTTTCCTTAATCAGTTATTGATTAGATAATCTTGTAAATTTGCACTTCTATGGTAGCATGGTACACTAACTTCGACATTCAATTAACAGTGACCCAGGTGGGACTAACTACGAACTACGAGTGGTATCTGGTGCCTTCTTTAAATAATTTCTGAAATTCATTCCGTGGGTAAAAATATTGCATAGTGCTCAATAACGACTTTATAAAATGGATTACTTTTTGGATGCTGAGTCGGAGGTAAATCGTAAATCATAAGACTTTTACATAATGCATTATCTAATATCCACTGGACTGTCAGACTTCATATGTAGCCATTATCGATTATGGATATGTGTTCTATTCATGGATAATCAGAATTTCTGACCAGACTAGACGGTTCGTCTCAATCTGAATGAAAATTGAGGGTCTCTAAAGGCGCTCGTGTTCATAAAAGTCTAAATTTGGTAGAATATGCACTGTAGTAACCTGCAATTATAGGGAAAACGTCTTGCGGTTCAACGCAATATATTTTGAGCAGTCATGTAAACCGGAACTGAACACGAATATTTTTTAACCATATTTCTCCTTGAAAAATTGCGTCTCATTGTAATCAGTCTGGGTTTATTTCGGGCATGAATTATAATTTATAATTCAATATTACCTAATTCCATATGCGTTGGTCGTCTGGATTTGGGCGAGTCGGCTGCGTACATTTGTATGCCAGACTCTACCTAGCAACAATTATAATTATGAATTGGACGAGGGCATTTCGATAAAGCAGCTTGAGTACGAAGATAAGTGGACTTGATTCATGAGTCATCCAGGCCAGGCAGATTTGACAATGCCCAAGCCAAAGCACATGCATGCATGGACAAATGAAGTAATACATTAATATGCATCTGCATAAAGTACCTGCCTCCGGCACTCCGCTCCTTGGTTCCAACTTCATTCATACTTTTTTTTATTCACTCCATGATAATTACAATAATAAGAAATCAGTAGCCAAAGTACCCGTAACCTGTACTCCTGATAAGTCAAGTGGTTTGGAGATTTCGTTGGCGTTAGGGCTCTTACAAGACGTTGGACGTTACTTTGTCTGATGAAATGAAATGAAAGGGTATTTTTTTCTTTATTTTAAAAAAAAAATGACAAAATCAAAAAATCAAAGGAAATGGACGCACGAGCGAAGCCCTCATATCCTGTCGCAGGGACAAACAGCCACACGAAGAACATAATTGTCCTCGCCCAGCGTAGAGCGTAAAACGGAGAGGTACTTAAGAATCAAAGTCATTTCCATTCATTAAATGAAGTTCAGAGTGGAACAGGAAGGCCAAGGAAAGAGTTGTAAAGTTCTCAAGAGACTTCTATTTCATGGTATCCGGACCTTATTCATATTGTCAAGTGTCAGTGATGCGGTAACCGGACATTTCTGTCGTATTTTTCAAACAGGCTCAGCACGAATTCTGCGTCGGTCTGTCGCAATTGCATAAGTATGTAACTAACCTGAATTATCTAGCGATATGCACACCCGAGCGCTAATTTTACCTGTCAAAATACAGCTACTAATTCAACTAGGCAAAAATTACGAGGCCGAAGCGTCCGTAAACCGTTCGAAAGCCACCTTGTTTGAATGAATGGATTCATGAATGGTATAAGTAAGTAAAGTACCTTATATGAATCTGAGAAAGGGTTAATATAGGTAAAATTACTGTAAAGTATTAATATACTGCAATAACCTACCTGATCAGTTCATTCTGAAAGGACTGCGTGCCTGTAGGGGTACATGTCCATTTGTCATTGTGCAAATAGTTAAAAATAGAAGGACGCCGATTTGCCGCCTAGTCGGCCTGCAACGATTTTCTGAATATGCTTTGACTCTGTACTTGATTTTTTGTGCACTTTAGCATGTTTTCCAACTACGAAGTTCGTATTGACTTACGCTGATTAGATGTGGACTGAAGTCATATTTCTTGGAAATCTGTTCATTTTGACTCATAATTAACAGTGGCTTTGGTTGATAAATTCAATAGCTTCGATGATAGGCGTTGGAGAGGTTTTTCGTAGCAATGTTGGAATTTGGACCGGTACGAAAAATTGCCAGCAGCGCGTATGAGCCGGCCTAAAGCTTATCAATGCTGGAAAGTGTTTGCATTGTATTTGCAGTAGCTGGCATTAACGCATACCTAGGCGTTTTGTGTTCTAAAGCTTTTACCATATGTATTGGTAAAATATAATACAAATCAGGATAAAAATAGTTTTAAGTGGCTATCAGTGCGGTACAACTACCTGAAGTTAAGCTATTTTGACATTGGTTTGCTCTTGACCACGCTTTTGGCAGACGAAATACCGGGTATATCACCATTCACCATAATAAATTAAAAATCCCGATTCACATGGGACCGTCGCCGCGTCTTGATTACCTATGCACACATTTTTCCTAGCTTCTTACTCCAGCCGGCCTAATGGGATTTGGGAATAATGCGGGACGTTTTTGGGCGGACTCTTCTGAATATTTATACATGAAATGCTGTATATTTGATGGACATTGTTTAGAAAAGGAATAATCTAGGTTAATATTGAATACTGTTTTGTGAGACGCACGCAAGTCTCTAGGGGCACCCGGGCTCATTTTTGCCGATTTTTTCTTGTGCGAATCGTATCTCGCCTTTTGTCTTATGTCACTTGTACGTAAGACTTGGACCTCGCTGAAAGGTTTCGCAAGTGTGTGGTGCGGGTGTCAGTTTTTGGTAGAAAAGAAAAACGCTCTTTATTTGTCTTGGGCAGCCGGCCTAAAGTCTAAATACCGAATTGGGTAAAAGGGACTTCACAGTTCACAGAGAGTTGTGAAACTTTTATCTGTGGCTTCGTGATCTTGAAAAACACACCACTTCTTCACAATTGTTAGGTTGGTTCAAATCCAAGCCAGATACTTGGCTGATCTCAATATGCCTGTGTTCATGGTTTGGCCCTTCGAAACTTTGTAAGTTTTTCTACTTGATACACTTCACTTTCCTAGGTTTGCCTATTCCGCCATTTTTATAGTTTCGTTGAAGCGTACTTTCCATTTGTAATTGTAAATCGTAACGTGACCGTATAAGAATGTTGCATTGCACGTACCTTGTCTTACCTGTAAGCCTAGTCTCGTTTAGCAGGTAGGCTCGAGTTTTGACCCTATTGAATACGAGAGACGTAGGGTGGGATCGGAAATAAGGTTCCTTGAGCACTTTTAAGAATGAAAATTAAGCATGAATGGAGAGAAGGATCCCTTTAGGCTTTCATTCCGCTCAAGATTCAGAGACTTTTCTTCAGTTTGTAAGCCTAGGTTCCGGTTTTCTATTGGCATAGGGTAGGGTGGTAGTCTTGGCCAGTGG
>VNWX01001224.1:0-16067 GCA_009869905.1 Ceratophysella communis
GCAGGAGTGTATGGATAGAAGATTTATGTTTCAAGAGTATCACGGTTGACAGAGTAAGCAGAAGTATTAGATCCTCTGTACACAGAGAAAGATAATATATGGTCGAGGGTTCCATTACTTTCTCCAATGCTTTCCTTCTCGTATCAGGTTCGATTTCTTTTTCCTCTCTGCATTCCACGGGCACTGGGGCTGGGGAAAGTTCACCTCTCTCCAGCCTGGGAAATGGAGGCACATAAATCCATTATTATGCGGAATATAATGCTCATAATACTCCTTGACTCAGGAAGTCTATGGGGTACTTTACCTGAACTTCAAAACCACAACCCTTGCGAGCTACAAGCTTCAAGCTTCTTTCTAAATATAGTCTATAGCACGGAATTTAGTGGTTCTTGGACGATTCGGAAGGAATTGCGTACTTTTAAAATGGGATTATGCCTGCATTTAACGCCGATTAGAAGTTTATAAATAAGCGTGTATTATACAGTGTGGCCCTCACAGTTTATTCTGAGTGACCTTTTTAAGAGTCGTGGACGGCTAGTATTTGCGTGGCAACCAGCTTTCATCGAAATTCCGCTCGAAAATTGTCGATTTACCGTATTAACAACCCCTTCACCAGAACATGGTCTGAATTCGATAGGCTAAGCTCTAGCTCTTCTCTCTCGCTTACGAGAAATGACACAATATATATTTTCCATGGCATTTCCCTGGTACTAAAAGATGCCTGTTTAGCATATCTCCAGATCCTTTCCATCCAACAGGGCTTTTCTAATAAATTCAAATGAGGTCTTTGAGTCTTTCCTTTACACAACTCTTCATAAATGTCGGGATTATGAACTCCAGGGCGTCTGGGTACATGCAAAAATGTCTATATTTACTTAGAGGCGTTCCATGAATTCCGTGATTATTTCAATTTTTTTTAAAACCAGCTAACCGTTTTTAATTTTAGCGAGCTATAACCTATCCTCGTTATCCAGAATGGCACCTGCCTTGGGCAATGATTCAGGTTTATTTAATTGATTTTAGAACTTTTCTCGCCTGGCAGTTTAGTTATTTATGCAAAAAAATATATTTACCGAATTGTCCTAGTGTTTTAAATTAAGAGAACAATATAGGTTAGTCCCGAGAGCGAGGCTGCTTGAATCAAAGTACACTTTTGGCTTGTGAATTCTGAAGAACAATGGAGACTATGGAGAGATGATTGTGTACTTTGCTATTCAGATTGGAAGTGAGACTTAAATTACGCCAACTTTCTCCTGGAGCTCTAATGTGGAGAAAGCCCGGCTGTGTACCAGTCCAATGTGTCCCCAGAGCTTCATCCATTCCCTCCTAAGCTCTTCTTATAAATAAGTCTAATTCTCAACTAGAAATCCCCAGTCTCAATAAATACTAACAACCGTTTCGAATGCAATTACTCAGGTCTGCCTCGAGCCTTGAGCATTGGCTAAGGCTAGCAATATTCATTTGAACGAAACGGGTCTTGTATCGAGGAACCTGTGAAAATATTTTACGAATTGTTACGCCGGTAACTTATTTTACCGCATATCATACCGCTAACCTAACCTAACCTAACCTTATGTGCGCCAATGACCCAAAGGGTCACCAAGTAGTTTTCACACGTTCGATGTGCACCTCGTTGATGCGTTTTTCCTGAATATTGATTTTGATCCACTTCGCTGAATCTTATTTTATTAAAGATCCGTATTTTGTATATTTTGTGCAGGTTGAGTCCTATAGATGCAGCACCGATGGTGGGCCTCGATTTGGATCTCCTTCCAGCAAACGAGAGACTGCCGCCGCAGGAACCCGCCGCTGCTGCTTCTCGTGGAACTCCGTGCTACTTTGTGCTCAACGTCACGAGCCCTGACCCCCCGTCAACCTGTCAGAAGCTAAAGAAGAACCTTCTCGTTCTTCGGCGGAGGAGAGGACGACTACGGCAGGGCAATCTCAAAAAACGGGATTCTATGTTGTGCTGCGGACGACAAAAGGTAACCCCAAAAAATCCATGTCACTATATTTATTTATCTAGCACATTAAGCCATGCAAATTGCACTCTTAAATCTCATCTACACTCTGTTCTTCACGCCGAGCTAAACTTTATTGCATATTCTACCCCAAAATTTCACACAGTTTATCCTTGTGCAGTAAAGTAAATCACTTGGTTTGCGTGGTTATAAGTCTAGTGCGTGTGGGCCATTATCATATTCTGAATGTAAAAACATGCTTCTCACTTAAGATCTTGACATAATTTATGACTAGGTAATATTAATATTTACACGATTCATTTTACAGCGTATATGAGAGCGTTTACCGTAGTTTTATACTTCCAGAGCGACTCGCAAGCTGCGAAAGTGAAAGTCCCGTGCCAAATACAGAAAGTCGTTATCTCCGAGAAACGGAGAATTAGAGCCTGGAAATGCCCTCTTTCAGTCTCTCGACAAGTAGACAATAAAATAATTAGAAATCCTAAGCATCTCTTCTGGCCATTGTTCTAGGCTCTAGTCTGAGCCAAGCAAAGACTTCCGGCTTTCTCCGAGTTTCTTGCGTAGGAATAGTGAATACGTAGTACTGATTCTACGTAACTTTTGAGCATGTCAATCAGGCGTTGATTTATATATCTGCCGAATTTTGCAATTTCAATTACGTGCACAAATCCCTGAAAATCCGAAAATTGTAAATTTACCCGTATTACTTCCTGTGAATCAAAATGATCGCTACCCATTTGACTTAGCACTGAAATTTAGGCTCCGGTCCCAGAACAGCACAGCAGCCGTACTTTCTCCAGCCAGAACTGCTTGGTATGGACAAGGTGCATAGCCTGTTCGTAAGGGAATGAGGCAAAGGAGCCAGGCAAGGAACGTCTTAAATATTTCATGCTGCTCTCCCCACTCTCCTTCCTTATCCTATCGATTGTTTGGCATTCTTCCTCTCTGGATTTTAAAGTAGTAACACACACAGCCTCTCTCTGCTGCACTCTCTTCTAAATCCACATGATTGCACTGAGCACAGGAAAGTGCTCATGATCTCGCATCAAACACTTTCTTCGAGGTTTTCATCAGAAAATTTCGAAAATTTTGCCGGAGAATTACAAAAAACGGCATTGAAATAGCCAAGCTTTTTTATATTTAATTATTTTGAAATACAGATTATTTAGTAAGTCCGCTACGAATTGTCGGATAATGGCTCAGGAACTTTGAGTGGAATTCAGAGTAGTCCCTGGGTTGAAATTGTGGAGAAAAGTTTGTTGGGTCGAGAGGAGACAAGGGAAAAGGGGCTTCTCATTAATGAACGAGATGAAAAGAGCATTATGACAGATGGGCTCGTGGAAGGAGTAATCTTCTGCTCAAGGAAGAAGGGGTGTGTTTCTGGGCTGGGCCAACCTTAGAACTGCTCATAGCACCATAGCTACGCCTCGTCTTGATGTCTAATTAGATATAGACACGACTCATAATTAGCCTCTTGCTCCTTCCGCCCAGAAAACTGAAATAAAACTCGAGCACATCTCCCTCATCATCATAACTTTCTCCTTCAATGCAAGTTGTCGAGGTGCTTGCCAGGAGTGGATTTCATGACAATTGAGCCTCTGAAAAGCAAGCATATTTAAGGTCCATAATATTTGAAATTTCGCCAAATTTGATGGAGCACGTGCCGATAATTGGCTAGATTTCTACCCCAATACATATTTTCAACCATTTATCTGCAAAATCTATAAATATATGTCACATGTTATAGCTCGAATTTAGGTGTTTATGCATATAATATAATTTATGGCGTTGAAATTAACAAAAATTCGCGAATTTGATGGAATCTTGTTTCGCCATTTTGACACCAAACTTTCCCGATTTTCACTACAGAATCGTCGCAGTACCCTTAAGCCCCATTTATTTTTTGATTAACAAGCTGCTAGCAAGATAGTCAGCATGGCATGGTTGCCAGGCTGCTGGTTTGGTATTTTGAACCACTATAATTACTCTGGTTTCCACAGTCTAATGGCAGTTTTCTTTCCCTCGAGACGCCCGTTTAGAGCCCTATTGATCTTTTTCTGTAGTCTTTTTTAATGACATACAAACGATACTGTCTGTTCCTGACTGGGGCGGGATGAAGAATGACATCTAAATTTGCATACGGAATGTTATATTCTTTCTATTGATTTGAAAATTCGTTTGCTTTCTATTTGGTTTCCGTTGTTGAGGCACGGGAGTAGGTAAAAAAAAAGTCTAAGAGAGTTTTCTCAAGGATCTCCTTTCCCCATAAACTTATAATGAGGAGTGGATAAAAGTAAATGGATTTTTTTTTCTGTGTTAACGACGAAGCTTCCAGCATCTCAGACTCATTAGTGAAGGAACAAGTCTTGTCTGTAAAAAGCATCTACTTTGAGCCAATCATCAACTTTCACCCTGGCGAGTGAAAATCTTTATTTTTATTTGAACTCAGAATTTCGGGCTGTAAAAATAAAAAATGGTGCTCGTCATGGACTGCTTTGGAGCACGGCGCTTTGCATTGAGACTGTTCGCCCTGTTCCAATTGCTGGATGTAATTTTTTTTAAAAATTAAAATAAGTAAAACAAAAAGCAGAAATTGAGTCAGGTCGCTACCAAAACAATTCTCAAAACGTTGCGAATTTGTAACATGATGGCCTAAGAAATCGTTCCTAGCATTTTTGTATCTAGCAGTGGCATGTTTTTAAACAATGCTTGTGTATTGAATTTTGCAAAATTGGACGTCAATCATGAATATTATTTTTGTCGTATTTTTCAAATCTTGATGAAAAATCTACAGTTGTAAACTCTTGTCGCATTTGCTTTCCTTATCAATTAAATTAATTTCCTACAATACGACTACTAATAATTCATTCAATTATAATACTCTGTGTCAATCAGAATATCTGATAAAAAAATGAAGTAGGTTTTATATGAAGTTTCTCGGTTGAAATTCTCACTTGGCCACTTAAAAATTAATAGCTAGAATTATTTAAATACGAAAAAATATTGAGCCAAAGTTCACATTCCACTAATCCTCCGTCGAGAGTCGAGATCGTGAATAACAGATCGTCTCTTAAATGCTATTTCTTATTATTCTGCTACGCTGGCTGGGTTGCTTAATGTTCCTGCACATAATAAGGTCAGGTTAAAGTTTAGCCTACAATATTTTTAAAACAATTTTTGAATATTTTGATATACCTCCGCTGTGGTGCAACCTAAATTAAATTCCGATTAAAATATTGCTGTATTTTTTAGAATTATTCCCGGTGGCGCTCATTATACTGTCGCCTATGATTTAAATTTATTACTGGACTGACACATGTCTACGGGCCATGAAATCTCATGAATCTGCCATCATATCGATTAGAGTATCGTTTATTTGAAGTTGTGTAATTAATTGAACAGTATGGGGCTCTAAACTGACGGATCCATAAAAACCAAACTTTCTCCCTGAAAGTATTTATTTTCCTATAAAACTTGGCCAAGAAAGTGATTAGACTCCACGTGCGCAAAGGATTTGTATTCCTTTCCTAATAAAGAATAGGGTCTAATTTAGGAGCTATATTTCGGAGAAAGTTAA
Organism: Ceratophysella communis; assembly: GCA_009869905.1. NCBI lineage: Eukaryota > Metazoa > Arthropoda > Collembola > Poduromorpha > Hypogastruridae > Ceratophysella > Ceratophysella communis. The sequence continues at coordinate 5,560 of VNWX01001224.1, forward strand.
TTTACTGGAGTTCCGCTGAATACAAATCAGAACTATTAGTCTTTCTGTCTTTTGCACTCAGTGCACAGAAGAACGAACACTACGTAGAATTTCTCCTGCTTTTATTTATATCATTTTACGGCTCAAGAACTTCAGAAACTTCTGAGCCTCAATCCGCCCTCTCGTCTCTGCCTGGCGAAACTAAAACAGAGAGCTTTCTCCTGCATCCGTTACGCTGCAGCTTTCACCCCACGAAATTTCTGAGCCAAAGCTCATGCAGATGCAGGGTTACGCAAGCCTTGAAATAAGCTTAGCTCTAAGCTCATCTAGATTACTTTTCTATGCTCCAGGGCCTATCTTGAGTGAAGTACTAAAGTAGTGCCTTAGTCAAATTAAAGGATATAAAACGGAGAAAGGGAAGGCTTTCTTGGCTCGTTGGATCATGGCATAAACTGGCAGATGCTGTGGGTGTTCTAATATTCATAAATACGGAGCTTAGAGCTTACATGCGTCAATCCGACGAACATGCAGCTGATATTGTCCAATTGACGTCACACTAATTCCTCTGGTAGCAAGACTGGGCTGATCTGATTAGATGCATTTAATCAATCTAAGTGAACGCGGTTCTCTAGCCCCAAAACATGTTTTGTTCAATTAAATTCAGACTTTCCAGCACTCAGTTCAAGCTGGTAGCCAGCTCTAATTATAATTAAATATCCAGAACTACGGTGCCCACTTGAAGTTCGAAGGTCTAAACGGACACATTCAAGATGTTAGCTTAACACAGCTCGAATTAAACGAACCGCCTGAACTAAGCTAGCCTATTTTTATAAACCTTCAGGACGTAGACATCGAGCCAAACCCTCGAGGGACAGGCTTAAGAAAGGGTCATAGTACTCACACCGTTACTTTGACTTTGTCGTCTAGGCTACACTTCAAACTGCAGCATTTGGAAACGGATGAGGTTCTAGACTAGGATTGAAAATAGATAAACTGGGTACAAATAGTCGAGAGATAGACACCGGCTTTCCGGTAGAATGAGCGCTATACGTTTTACATGCACAGTGCTAGGTAGAAATATATTTGGTCTGGTGGTCGACCGAAAATGTGAAACCGGACAGTTTCAATTGAGCATTTCGGTTTGATGATTTCAACGTCGTTTGATTTTATTCAAGATTTTTTAGAGTAGCTGCGGTTACAATGCATTACTTTCAGGTAAATTAAAGGTGTTGTTAGTTCATGCGTTGATTCAGGGCCGATCCAGGTAAATAAACAATATTTTGCGTTTATTAGCTGGAAATCGTGATATATTTTCAAATCATTTTTCTCAAACAAGCAATTTATCTAAGAAATGAGGCTCAGGCATTTTAAATTGTGACTAAAGGTTTAGCCGATGTTGCCCATGTCCACGCCGAAATGTCTGTAAATCTTGAACTGGACAGAGCATCGGACGAGCAAGCCATGTGATTTTTCTTTTCATTCCGATTCCCGTTGCTGACTCTTGCTTAGAATTTTCTTTAGAAGGAGAAAAGTGGAGTCAAGTGAGAATACAAATACTTACTTAGTCTGAGTTTGGCAGGTTAAGCAGGGCTCGGATCAAGGCCCCCCAACTGGAATAATAAGTGCAGCCAAGTTAAGAGTTCTACCTTAGCTTTTAGAAGACTCGTCCTCATCCTATCTATCTACTGCTTTAGTGTGCTTTCCCCGAAGAAGATGGAGAAGTTTGTAGACTTCTGATAACCTTACATTGAGACGTGAAAGCTTTCTGTATTTGCATCTTTGTGAATTCAATTATTTCCGTGACATTTGACTTGACAGCATCTTTAAGGGAAAGTTAGTCGAAATTCAAAATGTTTTCAGCATTTTCATACAGTGTTGTCACGCTGGCTCAACGCACCGTGTAATAATTTAATACGTCGAAGTTTAGATTTATGTCATTTTGTTAATTCAAAGCTGTGCATTTCGCCAGACGTGAAAGAAAGTGCTAGGCAATTTCGCTCTCTGCTCAAAATGTCTAAGATCGAGCTGCACCGCTGCACGTCATAGGAAGGTCTAGAAAATCCTGTCTTTCAAAGATTCAAATAATATTCTTGAAAATGAGTTTTCCAAATCCAAAAATCGTTGACTTGATACATAGTACTCTCTCAAGTCGAATGTTAGACAAAAAATGCAGAGTACATTTATTAGCCTACGAAATTCGTTTAATAGCTTCGCCTAGTAGAATAGTAAAAGCAGAAATTCGGAATGAGAATTAGAGGCCGCTGGGATTATATCTGGGACTATTAAGGGCTCTTAGCCAGTAGTTTATGATACGATGGCCTGGAGTGAGTAAGCGACCCATGAACTCCATGTACGAATGCCCAAATAGGTCGTTCTGCTACGCTTCTCGAGCTAATATATTACACTACACCGAACGAGTCCTAACCCGGGTTTACTTTTACAAAAATGAGTGCTGAAATCTCCGATGCTTCACAAATGCTTTGCTAACCTGATACAAAATAGTTTTCCTAATATTAAAAAAAAGACTAATTATAGAATTCAACGGCAAATTTTAAATTATTTTCAGCAATGCATAATGCATCTACAATACTACGTATTTTTCTAAACTATTCAATTGACATTGACAGCGCAGAGCAGCCGACAATGTTATTTTACCGTGAGCGGTAGGTCGTGTGTGCGGGCGGATGGCGTGGAGTATAGTGAGTAGGGAATTGTGAGTGGAGGAAGGTATGCAGGAGGGCATCTCGGGGTTTTTGACCCTGGCCTCGCCTTCTTCCCCTCTCAAACACTCCTGCCCTTCCTTCACAAACTTTCACTTCCATTTTCTCAAGCTTTTCTTACTCGCCAAGACTTGGACGACTCGGGATGCTCTGACAGACTTTCTATGTTAAAGTCGAACCAAGGTGAAAGCTTTCTCCGCTGTCAATACAGCATAACTCGGCATTCCCTTGTATTTTCACCTACGGAAATTTAAATCTTTATCGGATTGAATCTCGGATTCCTGACTGCATATGATATACCTAGTGTGATACAGGATTTACGAACGAGTACTATTTGATGAATGCACTTTCTCCACGTGGTAAATAAATGGGGGTTGACAGTGATTATTTGCACTAATATTATTCACCGCTAAAGGTCTTAATTCTGGAAGATTTCTAATATTGGGCGAGTCGGTCAATGAGGTAAAATTCATTAGTGTTTCAGTATTCACACTGTTTGCTAACTCGTAAGTATTTTTCTTCTCTCGTAACAATTATATCAAATTATAACATTGATTGAAGTATTTAGACGAAGAGAGAATGGCAACCACTTAAGGCTTTCTACGACCAATATTGACCAAAAGGCAATATTTATTGCCTGGCGCTTTAATCATGACTAGTTTTAAATGCAAACAAAGCGTCGGATATTTGACTTGATAAATGTTAACAATTAAAATGCATTTTATTTAAGATCATAATTTAGTGCATAAAAGCGCCATATAAATAAATAAGATGAACAATTGTTGAAGAAAAAATGTAATCTGTTTTTATTCAGCTTTCTCTCCACTATGCAGTCATATTATAGTTTGCAAAATTTCTATGCTGGTCATAAAATCAGTTGGAATCCTCATAATTCTAATACCAGGTTCTAGTAGCAAAAAGGATAGCAGAAACAGCTCTAATCTAAATCCTCATGGTCGTCCGTAATAGGGAACGCCATGGAATCCCACACCAGTAGTAGTACCGAGTTAGCATAGTGTAAAGCCTGTTAGTGTGAATGTATCCAAGCAAGTCAAGGGAAGTCGACTAGACGGAAGCCGAGTGGAATTTCCCCCCGATATTGATCCGAGGCTGGAAAGTGGAAGCCAGAGTTTTTCCGGGTAGCGGATAGAAAGCATTTCTCTACAACATGCAGTTCGGAGGAGCAGGACTAGTAGGAAGCAGCGGTTCGAGCAGCCCAAACCACGGAAGCGGAAGGAGGGAAGAAACACATGCAGTCAAGTTCATAAGCTGCTTTTCTCTCCGAGAAATATAAAGCTTTCATGCAGATATATGGCAGATTCACATACATTTTTCTGTATTGCGTTCGTAAGGTTTCAAACAGGCTGCACAAAGCACACTTTTCTAAGTTGTTCTAAAAATTTTAAGATTGCCAGGTTACATAGAAATAATTAAAAGGAACGTAGACGCCAATCAAAAATCTGCTCCTAACTTTTTATAACGTTGAGCAATTTCTTAAAAAGTTTGGTGAGAAATTTGGTATTAAATATGTTGGCAATCACTGGTTTCCCTTTACAAAGCCGACCTGTAGAAAATTTAACCCGATATCAAGATCCAAGACTCGAAGGCTTAATTTTTTTGGAGAAAGTGCCATTATGAGATTTGAGTTGACTAGCTACTACGTCGAGTATGGCAACACTGAGCAATCTCCCCCATGTCAAGAGCTCGCCGCATCTATCTCCATTATGCCTAATTCCCATTTCTTACTCCCGAACTACCTGGATACCTTTTTCCCGGCGCGTTCTCAGCTCAGATTGCCTATTAGGAGCTCAGGAAGCACGTGCTTCAATGGCTTATCACTCCCCTTAGTACCAGACCATGGCACTGACATTGTCCAGGATGGTGGTCTGAGCCGAGCTGTCGGATCGGCTGGTCCAGGGCCTTTAGTCACAGCCACAGCTCACCCATGATTTGTACGAGGCGTCAGGGAGCCCTGCTATCAGTATGCATCAGGCAGAGTGGACATCTATCACTCGTACAAAGTTGCGTCTATCTTCGAGCCAGGCTTTCAGGGCACTCCGCACATTTTTCGTTCAATAAATCTGTGCACTATGCCGAACCCAGATTTTAAATACTGGTTTATCGAATCTTAAAAACCGAGTTTCGAATCTCCGACAGTATCTTCGTACACCTCTGATCCTTAGTCGTGTACCACTTCGTGACGGCCGGATGGGCATGATAATGGTGGCATGGAGAAAAACCACAGGAAATGGGTGACTAAGGGCTGCTGAGAAATGTTAGACAAATTAATGACTCGAGCATTGGTGAAGAGGAAGTCTATTTTGGAGTTTTCCCAAAACGCCATTTATCCTGGTATTTACGTCAAGACCTTGTTGGATGGAAGACGCGCTCGGTTCGTGTAGAGCACGAACATGAGGTCGCCGTACTCCTCGGCTTGTTCTCTGCAGATAAAGAAAAATGGGTTGAGATATTAATGGATTCCTATTAGAAGAGCTCATACAATCACCCATTGTGCCTCTTATCGGCTTTCACCAACTTTCACTCTGTAGCAGTTTGCTCAGTGCCTAATAGGCAATAATTAAAATTCATTTATGACTGACTCAAGTCAATATTATTCTAGCGTGATTGTGGGCAAGGGTTTGTAGCTTGGTGCTGTTTGAAGTTTGAAGATGTTGGGGGTTGGCAAGATTTTATAACTATGCAGTTTTTATTAGTTTCGATTTCAATGCCGCTAAGCTTTTTCTGAGTCGGGTATTATAAATTTCAGTGTGCTATTTTATTGGTGGTTCCTCTGAGGAACGAACAGTCCAAAAAGTAATTTTTTCAATTTAAAAACACGCAACATGAGTTCATTTGGTTTTCAGACCTTCGGATTCGCGTAGGTATTCATATCTTTCTTAACAGGCAATATGAGCTTTAGGTGGGTACCATCGACTAACTTTCTCCAGGAGTGAAAGCTCAGTACATCGTTGAGTTTGGGCTTAATTGAATATGAATATTTTACTGTGTTAAATGCCGGACCAATAAATGCAATTCTTTTTACAAAGAGATTTTAAGATTTGCCATAAATTAGGTCAATTAATGATATTAAACCTAACACGATCACGTGTAAAGACTAAAATCTTATAAGCTGGTCTTCTGAAAGGAAAACCTCATTTCAGCTCGAACTCTCGTACTACTGTATCGCTAAATTCAAATTTTTAGTCGGACTTGCGAAGTATTGGTAAAACTGACCTTGTTTGACTTCTTGACATGCCCCAACGTTTGAAAAGGCTAACCTCGACATTATTATGTGTTTATACACCCTCTGTTCCACTGTCAGTTGTACGGAAGCCACGCCATATTACAGGACTCATCGTGAGTCTTTCTCTGCCCAGTGCACTGAGCGAGCAGGAAAACATAAATCTGTAAAATAAAACGTTACAAGGAACATAAAAGCCTTGTTCCGAAGACTGGCCTTTGTACTTTTTTAGCCTGTTCCGTATGACTGCATTCCGTGAAGTGGGAGAAAACGACTTTCCCTGGCGTAGGAGTCAAGGGCAGGGAAAAGCAAAGCCTCAAGCTGAAAATAGCTCTGGATCCACTGCATTGTAACACTGCTAAGGCTTGAGCTGATGGATAGTACATAGGTAAGGCACCAGGCTGAAGGATCCAAAGATCCAAAAAGTATAGTATACGGATGGGTGAAAGCAGACAATCAGAAGTCTGAAGCAGGGCCAAGCTAAACTCCGTGTATAACCTCTTATGCTCAATCTAATGTGAACTCTTCTTTTTTCTCTAACCCTCAATTTCAAAAGCTCTTCGTTGAGAGCAAACTCAAATCCAAAATCTCTAGATAAGCATCTTTCTTACGAGACAAGCTCGACAGTTTAGGGATGCTTTCTCTATTTTCGGACGGATAGCTTTGTGCGCAATGTTTCTCCGAGCAATCGCTGCTAGAATTTTATTATTAAAAATATTAATAGATCCTCTAAAATTTCAGTAAATAATAGTGCTGACGTTCGGCGCCGTTCAGTAAAAATGCCAAAGTGATAAATTAGTAGACATGATTTAAACAGTTAGGTAAATTTACCACGTTTTATTTCGATGAAAGTTGTGTGGTACGAAGTTTTGCTAGCCACCTCTGACACCTAATTTTGCATGTTAAAAAGCAACTGTCGGTTCCCCAATAAATCTCTGAATTTTGCCTGATTGACTCCTAGCACGAAGGGAAACTAAGTCATAAATAGAGACCTCCACACTCGTCTCCTAATTTGGAAGAGGCATTTTGGTATTGGCCCTGCCTTCCCATGACCACATGGAATGCTAGTATTTTACTGTGAGTGAGAGTGAAACTTGCTGTATGCTCGTCTGACGTACAACTCGTTGTTGGAGAAAGGAATAGTAGTAAGGACTGCATCCCTCCAGATCAGACTACGTCGCCTGGGTTTGCGCCTGACATTGAGCTGAGGGGGGAAAACTCCGAATTCGGGGTTTGAGGCTCTATGAAGTACTGGAGCTAGAAATTGGCAACAGGGACATTCAACCCAGAAGAGTGGAGCTTAAGCGGGCCAGGCTGTATCCTTCTCTAAAAAGAGTGCAAGGCATCAGTATATACGGACTCTTGGGAAGCCTGTCTGCCCGGCTCCAGGCTTCTGGGCAACTTTCTCTCTCGGCTTCCCGGTTTTCTATACGCACAGCTCTCGGGTTCGGGTCGTGGCCTGTGTTCAGGGTTACAGGGGCACGTTGAACATCAATTGCATTTAAAATTTAAATATTTCAGAAAAAATGATAACCATGTAACTCGAATTTCCGTTATCTTAAAAAGTAATTAATGATTACAGTCGCGTCTGCTCAAACTCTGAATCGATACTGTACTGAAACGACAGGCAGTCTCGCACGATCAATCGAATGGGGATGAACAATCTTTAGCTGCACGTCATTAGTAACGAGTTTTTTAAGAATTTTTTTTCATATTTTATAGACGGCTTTCTGATTCTAATAAATTCAGTGGAATTTGTTTCCAACTTGTTTAACTTCTGCAGATTTCGATCTATCAACCTATTGACTAGGAACTCTACCTGGCGTTAATCTAAAGCGTAATTACTTTAAACGAATGGCATTAAAACAGTTTAGATTCCAGGGGGTCAACTGCTTGACCCTAGCTGTGCCCCTGAGTTACGACATGGAAAGTCCTCTTGATCCCTCTGTTCCTGCCGTGTTGGCTAAGTTGTGGAGGGGGTTCGTAGAGTTTCCCTAGTGTGTATGTATATCTGTGTATGTGTGTGTGGCAGGCCGGAGGAGCATTCGATTCGGATATTTTCACATGCACGAAGCCGGGTTTACTTTCTACGACCGAGTCCCGGGTAGCGCAGTAGTGGCTTGACTATAGGCCGCGTCCTTCCAACACCATAGAGTAGCTACCGCTCAGTCTCTCCGCTTTTCGGTTGCTAGCCTCCGCCACAGAAAGTTCCCTTGTCTCCCAGTCGGATTTTCAGAGTCTCAGACTTAGGCATTCCAGCAACCAGCAGCCCAGCTTCGTGTATCCAAGAAGTCAAGTATAAAATACCCGGATTTCCCTCTGAAAATGAAGAACAAATACCCAAGACGACAATAGACACTGCACCGGAGACACGAGACGCTAACTCAATCAGCATAATATAACTCAAGCCAGCCAAGGAATAGAGGCTGCTAATTTAATTCTGTGTTGAGTGTCACTTTGAAACTGTGTTTGATGAATACCTAATTACAACCGGCAATAGTCAGCAATAAAATCGCGTGCAATATTCATGTGAAATATGTGGACGGAGGATGATCCCATCGGAAATGTGCTTAGAAATTAAATATTTTTCGTGGCTGGAGCGGTGTGCCTCAAAGACGTTTAGGATTTGAATAATCTCAAGCCTCATTTATCCACTGTCTTGGAGAAAGTGAATAGGAGAAAGTTCGCTGTGTAAAGTGTTTGTGTTTCTAGGCCAGCCCTGATTGAGTTCTGACCCCTATTTTGACCTTGGAGTTGTCTGATGAGACGGACTGGTACTTGGCTATTTTTTTGAGGAAAACTATTGAATGAATGTGTGAGACGTACGAGGTTCCCAAGTCTCAGTGTGGCTCTGGCACCTGTTTCTTCTCAAGATTTCGTAGTAGTACCAAGAATGCCAGAAAAGTAAATTCAATTTCCACTATCCCTACTTTTTTTTACGATTATCCAATAAACCCCTGCAGGAGGCAGACGGCTTGTCTCGGGCTGCTGTAGACACTCCGTCGTCCCTTCACTTCGCGACTTTCACTACTTCTTTTCTCCTGTGAATGCACATGGGGAATTATTAGACGTCAAAGGGCTTCCAGGCATACACACTCACACAGACTTCATAATAGGCACACACAAATAGAAGCACAATGCAGCAGACAGCCCTTCCATAAGCAGCCGCTGCTCGGTAGGTCCGATACAATATTTAATAGCGAATATTTAATTTCGTTTTAGAGAGCGTCTGTCTGGCACTGCCGTTAACAAAGCGGAAACGTGACAGGAAATTGAATTGAAGAGATATGTACAAGTTTTATTTGAACACACAGAACTGCACGTAATTGGGCCGGGAACTCGATGCAATGTGAAGCTGTGTGCATATCATTAGACGACAGATCAGACGAAAATAAAATAGATATAAGAAATCCAACGTCCAGAAGTATTTGCTTTTGGTTAGCCGTTAAAAGTACTATTGATTTGACAGGGCGAAAGTGCAATGCAAATAGTACTGGAATTGCTGGTGCGGGAAAGTTGGTGCCTATTCCCATGCTGCCATGCCCATTGATTTTTGGCTCGGTGTCTCTCACGGGTGTACGAGGTCGAGAGTGCAAGGAAATAGGCGCGCTGAGTGTCCGTGTCGAGATGAATTACAATTAGATGTTGGAGAAAGCTGAGCTGAAGTTCTTGTTCTTTTGTTGATCACTTTGCAGGATCAAGGTAGGGACATTCCGCCGAATGCAGAGCCAGCCGCGAGTCCAAGACGACTCCAGTTTGGTCAACTCGCCACAACCCTTCCGCAACCTGGCGTCGGACGGGGACGCGAACTACCACCCATGGTCCTCCAACCAGACTTCCGAAAAGTAAGTCATCATTTTAAATTGATTATCGGAATTTTAAATACAGTATGCAGTTTACCTTCATGCCGTTTAAAATTTTCTGGAAAATAGCACAGGATAAGCAGTGCTGTGCATGGACACAGGTTATTCCTTCGAAATTTCAACTATGTGGGTAATTTTTCGACGTACACAACTATTAACGCGTCGTTCCACGAATTTGGCCTAACCAAACTAACAGGAAACAGGAAGGCTACGATATTTTCTGCGACTTTCTCCGAATTTTTTAATGCACCGAAACCTGACCTTATGTCTCGACTTTTTCGGGGATTTGACTTGAACCCAGGGACTACATAAATATTGAAATATTTGCCCTGGTTTCCCAGCAATCCTCGCTCGGTGGTTTCCACAAATTTCAAATCAAATTCCAATTTCATAGTCATCGAATTAAAAGAAAGTGGTAAACATTCCTCGTATTCCCTCACCTCAATAGACAGATTCCGATATGCAAAACTTCTAAAGAAAGTCACTGACTACAGGGAAATGGAAATCCTTCCAAACCCCTACATATGCATGTATGTATGCATGTATCCATGTATTATCAACTTTTTCGGTTCCCTGAGCCGTGGGACATTAGATTAGGGCTCCATTCCATTATACGTCTCCAATATCAGATATTCCTTTTTCTAGCCATCGTCTGAATATACATAAATCCCCTCAAAAGGAAACTTGTAGCCCCACGTACGGAGT
>VNWX01001225.1:0-16066 GCA_009869905.1 Ceratophysella communis
CTTGAACGAGAATATTTGCTCATAAAAATGTGACTGAGTTCTATGCATGCAAGCGGAGACCTAATAAAATTCTCAATTTCAGTTTACAGATATTCAAATCAAGGTACCCAGTAGCAATGTTTATTAGAACTAGCTGGGCTACCAATATTTTTCCTGACACTAATAATATTGTTCTTCCAAGTCAAAGCAAACATGGAGCATAATATTTGTTGTAGAACCATTCCTCTCAAATGCAGGATGAAACGTTGACATCAAGCAGCAGCATATTTCTTTGAGAAAACTTGTGAAGCGGAAATTGACATAAGATGACATGGAGAGAAGGTGTACACTTTTGTGTTTGTTCGAAGCTCCTGAAGAACTCAGCGGAGAGAAAAGTCTTAAAAAATTGTATGATACTCCACTCTCTTTGAATTTATTTTACTAGGCTGGAACCTTGAGGAGAAGCTTTCCGAGTAAATAAATATATGTTTCGAAATAGACAGTGCGAGTCAGCGAATTTAAATGGTTCGATTTTTTTCCACGTTGCTTCTGGGTAAAAAAAAATAGCCGGTATAAGCAAGCGGGCATTCTGCAGCTCAGGGCCGTAGGATCATTATTTTTGGATTTTGTTTAAACTTAAAAGCTATTTTTAAAATCCGTAGGTTGTTAGCTACTACTTACCTGAAATGTTTTGGCATTTAAATGGCGACACGTGCGCTAGTGCATACCGGGAACTCTTGTAGAATCGTCCAGAATGAGATGTATTTTTCACCTGAAAGAAGCATGCCGTGCAAATTCTGGAACACCTTCAGTCCAGTCGTAAGAGTTACGAAGAAGTAAAGTTTGTCTAATGGTGGGATAAGTGACAGTTGAGCTCAGGCAGGCTCTTCATTTACTGTACGAGAAGTGTTTGAAGCAACCAACAACCTGACAGATTCATAACTTCACACTTGAGTGCTCCTCCGACAAGATGGAGAAAATAAATCAAACAACAAAGTTTTTCAATTTTTTTTCTTAGGCACCTACTACTGAATTTCTACAAATAAACATGTCAGGTGTGAAACCGTGTTAGTTTGTTTAAGGTTTACGCTGCTCTACTCTGATTGTGATAGCGATAGCTGATGCGAGTCATGGTGCTGGTGCTCTATAAACCCGGGTACAACATCAAAATATACTGATGCATTTTTCACATCGATGGATGAGTTCTAAAATTCAAGCTTCGTTATTTGCCAAAACCCGTTTGCAGGTGCTACGCTAACTATCGTAACAGAATAGATTGAACGAAACCATGAGCCCAATACATGAGGCCAATATGAGCCCAATATTTCATAATGAACGGCTTTTTTTAGCAATGGGTAGATTCAATAATGGCGACCCTTAGACTAAAAGCATTTTTTAAAAAAAATGTATTTGCCAATGTCTCAACGGTAGCGTAGAGCTGATCTTTGATCCCAAGTGATGATTCCTATTGGTCTGATGAAAAAAAAAATTTTTTTAGCGATTTCATGCTGAATTTTTCATCGATATAGAAATTTATTCCGCCTAGTTTATTGCTTCCAGGACAAATAGGCTGATCATACATTGATACACAAAAACATACACTGCAGACGACGCTATCAAAACGAAAGGATTTTGTTTACAATGTTAAAATGATTGAACAGGGAGATAGAAGACAAACAAGGTTTATGTACTGACATGAATTCTAGACTTAAAATATGAAGGAAATAGGAACTTTGAATTCAAACTTTTTAGGGTTCGAAGAATCCTTCAAACGTAGTATTCAAAAATATGTTTTCAAAGATTTTTTTTATTCAGAATTCAAAAGCTTATGATTGCGCTGATGCATAATTTATTTCCATTTTTAAACGTATGGAAAACTACAGGTAATACAGATTGAGCTTATTTTTCTTGTATTATAGCTTATGCAAATTTTTGTGTGCAGCTGTTTCGTCTCATAAAATGTGGTAGTATTTGTTAAAGAATAGAGCTTTGCTTCATCTAGTCATTCATTATTCTTGGCCCACATTTAAGAAAGAAGGTTTGGTTGATCAAACAGTGGGAAGTCTCTGACAAGATCTCCTACGGAAGCCTCAAATCAGATTCTAGTGGATGAGAAAAGCGTTCAAATCTTTAGAGTGGAAAGGGAGCCGGGTAGGTCTACTCCGATTTCGTATCTTGAAAGTAATCAACGACTCAAAAGCTATGAATCCCTGAGGTTCGCAGGAGTCTCTCAACTTCAACTAACATCTAACCCTGGCACCCTAGTAGTGCCTACCTGGGAGCCTTCCTCTCGGCCCAGAATCCATGCTAACAAGAAGACTTGTCAAATCAACATGACATGACGTCGGCTAGATCTTTGATGGAGTCGACCGTCTGATGAAAAGATGGTCTCCAGCTAAAAATATAAACTGAAAAGTTTCAAATTGCAAATCGATTTTTACTAACAACAACAACGAAACTAATGAAGAGGCTTGCATGTTGATAATGATGGTACGAACGTCAAACTGTGGCAATATTAAGGGAGCAGTAAATTATTATTTCAACGTAGAAAATATCTAATATCAATCTGTTTCTGCTGTATTATGTGTGTAAAACAATTCAGGGTAAAATAAGAGCAGATATTTCAAATTTTCTCATTAAAATTCCATTAATAGCTTACCATGGTCCTAAAATCTGATTTTTTTGGTTTTCACGAATGGCTCATGCAAAATTAACCCTGCCGTGGCTGAAATTGTTGCAAATTTCAGGGCGCAAGTTTTTGAAGAATGCCTATTCAAAATCAAGTAAAAATACTGAGGTGGTTTTGAAAACTTTTTCATAAATTAGGTAGTCTTAAATAAATAGGTTGAAAATTCCTATTTTACCGTTGAGCAGATTTGTAGTACCTATGTACTTGTTGTGGAGCGTAGGGACGGACGTGGTTAACAATGTGCTTCAGGTGAGAAGGACAGTAGTGGATAGAATTGAGCACGGGTGAGTGACTGGGCTGAGGAGTGAATAGAACGAGGCCAGGGGATTTCTCGGGATACAAACTGCATCCAAGACGGCCGAACAAAAGCCTCAATCATTTTCACTCGCTCTTGTTCACGAGAAAGAACTTGAGGCGGATTTGGTGGGAGGTGAAAGTTGGTCCAATTGTGCTTCTATTCTCAACTGAGCCCCTCTGCCTTCTTCGGCTGTATTGTCGGCCCAGAAGTCGAGCCAAGTAATCTTCACCTTTCCATTCACGTAAACCCTAACAATGGAGTCAATGTGGTACTATGACCGATTGCCCAGATGACATAAATAGCTTCATTTTTTAAATTCAATATCTTCAAAAGAAAATTTTGATTGACACACAATCAGAAGCGGTATGCAAGTTCGTCTGAAATATTTATAGAATACATTGTTTGCTTAAAGGCAACTCGTGGCGGCCTATAAATTCAAGTTTGAAAGAAAGTTTTACAAAATAAAAAATGATGACAAGGTCAGATTATGTTCAATTCTCGCTGGTTGAATGAATATAGGATTCACGGAATTATTGCTGACTTGAATTGTGGCGATATATCTTGAGAATATACGCATTACGTATTTTTGCTAATCCGCATCCGGCATTCCTTAAATAGGTCTCAGTCGGCTTGTCCTGATTCCTGACTTCTTGAGCCCAAGCGTATTCTATTGTAGTGTGTAGGCGTAAATAGGGTGACAGAAGCTTTGAAAATCTTTTGCACCTCGACAATAATCCGGCCGTCCCCCTTGGCTTACCAAGTTCCGCTCTGGACAATTTATTTTGAAGGAAGAGCTTAAAGCCGAAAGAAAGTGTGAGTCGCATGAGGATCAGACTATACTGGTGTTTGACTCGAGGTTTACAAGTGTTGTTGGTGCTGGAAGGAGAGCAGTATTTGAGTTGCGAAGCTCAGGCGGCAGTATAAAAGGTGGGTACGGGTTACGGGTACATATTTTATTTATGTCCCTCTGCTTCCCTGATTTCACTTCCTTCTCCGCTCTCCTCAACTCCGACTACCTAACTTTCTTTTCAATTTCTCCGACCCAGTCTGGCTTTTATCTTAGAGGCACAAAGGTGACGAGGCAGGTATTGGATTAGGCTTCGGCTTTCTTTGCTCAATGAACGATAGACACTCGACAACAGAGTCTCGGGAAATTGACGGTGTCAAAAAATGATTCTCTATTTACAGGTGTATCGTCTTCTCCCATGGGTTAACCGGTGCTTGCATGGAATAGCCCTAAAAACACTAACAAGTATCCCCACTACGCTATGCCTGTAATTTGCTTGAGTTAATTTACCTTTGTCCAAACGAAGTGGAGCCTTAGGAAGCCGAGACGGGAGTAAAGTCGGTTGTTGGAAGAAGGGAACCCTGTTATTATTACCCAGTGGAGAGCCGGGGAGAAAGTTCACTTTCAATTCCATTTTGTTGGTCATTACTCAGGAGCACAATAAGTTTTCCCCTGTGTTTTTCCGCAGTGTTCCCACCCCAGGAGCGGTGTACCACTTATGTGCTCCACTACAGAGACATAAAAGACATTAGACTCCGTCAGCCCGTCATCCCCGCACTAATCAAACTCTCGTTCCTTTCTCTCGCTCCCTTTCACTCACTCCCCTTTTCACACAGCTTACCTGCATGGCTTCCTATACCTCTCGGTATTTTTAGCCACAAAGTATACCTACGCTGAAATTTTTTAATTTTTTAACAATGACTTTTTAAGCTGCAATCGCCGCAGTACACTAATGAATTTTTGAATTGTGAAAATAATGAATTTTAGTTCGCGTTATAAATTTTTTGATGGGGGCTTAAATGTCACGAATGCGGTTAATTACGTGTGCGATTCGCTTTTTAATTTTTGGCATTGGTCAATCAAGTATTTCCATATTCATCGGTAAATCATCCCGAAATTTGCAGTTTGCGTCTCAAATTCAAATCAAAGCTCAAAGCCCCTTGTACTCGATATGTACCTCGTGGCCGTGTAAATGAGATCTCTGCATGAGGTCAGAGAAAATTCTCGGATTGATTGTGGTGGGTCGTGCTGCGGTGAGAAGAAAGGGCTTATTGTGTGTGTTCTTCCTGCCGCAGCAGCTCCCGTCTACCCTGTTTACTTGTGTCCAATGCAATCTCTGCTCCCGGAGTTGTGCTGGCTTTAAGAGACCATTAAACCTTATCCCTTCCTCGGCTTCGTCATTAGGGAATTCTGTTTCCCAATCTAATCAGGCTAATTATTACGGGATTCCACTACTCCCTCTCTTCAAGTACCATGAGAGCCACTAATCCACTTCCAAGTTACAGGATTCTCCTTCATCTGCCCACCTACATCTCATCTCCCATGACCACCGCCGTATGCTCCAGCAAACCCGAATCCATGTCAGTTGTGCCTGAACGATTCCTCCTCAACCGCTCACAAAGGCACTGTATACTAGTTCGAGGAATACTTTAGTTAATTCCACCTAGACTTACGAATTTGGCATCGAAACGATTTCCTGAGAGCACAAAAATTTCCTAGGCAGAAATATAACAACAATTTCTGTAATAATAATATATGAATATGCATCAAATAACAACTTCCGACACTGAAAGTATTCAAATTCTGAGCAAAATTAGATGATTGTACCGTATGCTGAGAGGCGTTCGTTTGAGCTTTTTCTAGTTTGTGTTCGTGAGGCAACGGATTTTATGTACGGTTTTAACCTTACAATTCGCTCTCTGATGAAGATTAGCATTTGCTCCTACTACAAGGCGACTGATTACTGATCTTGAAAGTACCTGGGTCTAAATTGACTTTCTCCTTAGGAAATTAACGTTGCAAAGGGTACACAGGAAAATGAATGATTGGAACCGGTACCGGTGCAAAATGGCACATGCTTCACTGCTAACTATAAGCCCATCCACTTTACTGAAAAATTCGAGGTCTGTAAGACACGGGAACTAAGGAACGAATTCAAAAGTTCATGAATCATGCTCAAGTCCATTTGGGTATGCAAGCCAGGTGAGCTCATCCGTCAGGTAGAGGGTGGCGGGCTCAAGAGCTGGTTTTGGAGAAAGAAGACAAATGGCTTTCTCCCGTAACCTCCCTTCTACTTTGATATCTCCCTCAATTCATTCCAATTATCTCCCGCCCTCCTGCTCAGCCCAACTTTGAGAGCTCCGTCTCTATAACAGACGCTTGGCAGAGAGCAACAGAAAAATATTACTTTCTTGCCATCTTCTCTTCTCGAGCAATTAATAATTACAGCACAAGGGTATTCACTCATATCAAATATTCACTTTCTTCCATAAAGTCAGTTTTCCTACATCATCCTGGCAAGTCCCACGCACTTGACGAGCTCAGAATGGGTGCTTTGAGCTCATAATCTGCAATTAATGTCCACTTCATACGCAGTCGCCCGAGGCATACAGGCAACAAAGTTCAAACGTGGAAGCTGAACAAGGTGCTCGAGACTTGAAAGATTTACACAGATCAAAAACAGCGGAGTACGTTGTAAAATGAAGTTCTGAAGTTTTCAGATTTAGGTTTACAAGATTTTATAATGGGGACAAGTTAGTGAATTTGTGAAAAAAAAACACGACGCTAAAAATTCACATAATTTGACCGGAAATCACGTAATTTTTGTCGTAATTATCTAAAAGCGAATTGATCTAAACAGTATTTTAAATATTCAGTTAATACTAGATGGCCGAATTCTGTGTGCAACACAATTTTTCAATAAAACTGAACGGAGTAAATCCTTATCTGCTAAAATTTAGGAATTGCACATTTTCTTTTATTTGATTATGACATCCAATTTCGTAAATCGACTACTTAAGTGGACCGAAAATCTTTTAACTAAAACGAAGGCCTGGAGAGTGAAAGCATTTCTCGACATTACAGTAGTGAATATCGTAAAAATGCATATGCATAATGATTCCATTTCGTATATTAGCTCGTGTAGGAAGATGTTTAAGAAACAATTTCTTCACAGTGTATCTTCCAAAGCCAACAGACTGACAGGCTGTGGTTGGAGTTCCTCCTACCCGGCTCTTCGTGAGGTCTTGAAACCCTGAAATGATTTATAGTGTCTTCGTTGAAGACTGCTCAGTTGTGACTGCTCGTTTCATGAATAGCAAGGAAAAACCATGTATCTTCTTTACGCTTTTATGTTTCTACTAATATTCTCGCCTTGTACAGTCTTTGCCTGCAAGTAATGCTCAGGCAAGACTTCCGGCTATTACTCTATTAAACCAGACTTTCTTTATGAGTTCCTTGCACTGCGAAAAAAATGCTTTCAATGGGCGATGCTCAAATTTCAATTGTTTGTTCGGATTGTGTCGCAATGAAGCATGATTAAGTAATATTTAAATAAAAGAATACAAAAAGGTTAAGAAAGGAAAGTTGTGAAAGGGAAAGACTCATGCAATCATAATGGGGTGTTCTGCCTAGGGAGCATGGCATCTGGTTTTATGTCATTTCCGCCTAAGTAGTTATGTGTACCTTTTATGTTCAAGTAGTACAATTTCGCAGCCTCAGTTTCGATCTTATGCAGTGTATGACCTTAGTTCCGCGCATTTGTGCTATTTCGCTGGGGTGGTCCCTTACTGTGCTAATTATTTCAAAAGTTGCATGCTGGGTTGTGGTGAAAATCGGGTACCGCGGAGTAGAATCGAACTGCCCAAGTAAAATTGACCATATGCCTTCGTAAGAAAATGGTGAGAGTAAGGAGCCGACTCTGGCTACTATGTTGTACAATCTTCCACTTTCTCATTAATTAGAGTCTCTTGAGAGTCTGGGTTTTTCATTGTGTGACTAATTGAATTTCAGGTGGAAAATGAGAGTGGCTTCCAGGACAGACAAGCCGCTGAACGGGTCCAAGGACTCTCCACTCCCAAAACTCAGCCTTCCACCGGCACTTGGAGTGACTCCGAAAGCGGGTTTCAGTTCTAGGCTGAACCTGCTCATTCCGTCTCAGGGAACGACCAGAAAGAAACTCCCGGCTCCCATGACCTCTGCCACTACTTCTTTGTCCAAGAACAACAGGGTCAGGTTTCCGAGAAGACGTCAAACCGTCCTTTTCTCAGTCATACTCTTCACCTTCGTCCTAACCATCCTCTTCATGGGTAAGAACATCATGTCTCTTGTCCACGTTACATAAGACTACTAATACGCACTAATTTAATTAGCTTTCAGCTTTCTCCCGGATTCCTAGAGTTTCCGCTTGGATAACTAAAAACAGGCGAAATTAACTTGAAACTTATTTGTCCATGCAATAGATTTAGTAAAAAAAAATCTGCCATAAAAATCGGCATTTGCTCGATTACCTTTAGCGTCGTAGTAAGCTTTCGGTTTTTACACAGGGTATATGAAGTACAAGCTTTACGCAACAAAATGAGATTCAGACCGACAGCTTGAGAACTCGTTAATACACTTTTTTTCATGATCAGAAGTTGAGGTCTTAAGCTAATATCGAACATTTTTAATTGCCTTGAAAATTACGAGCTGTTAAACTTTTGTCAAACAAGTACACCCACGCTCGTTCCGCCTAACTAACTTTAATTATAAACGAGTATGTTTTTTTCCTAAATACTGGAAAACCTGGAAAAAATTAATTACAAGAATTACTGGAATAGGTACCTTGCAAAATTTTAATATCTCTACAAATTCGAACTCAGCATATTTCATAAACTCCGTTCGAACTAAAATAGTAATTACTACATAGTCTGAGGTCCTCGTTATTATAATTTTGATATGAAATTCACGCTGTAAAACCGAGTAGCTTTGGAGTTTGGTCTTTCAGCTACACCGGAAATTAAATGAAAAGTAACTCAAGTGGCACCGTATATCATATCGCCAGTAAGTATTTTTATGCAAACACAACCACTACGGGTAGACCATAGAATATTATCTCTTCGCTACGAAAAATATACTTCGCACTCCGACTCGCTGGAAATAGTTTATGCGGATACGAGTATTGAAACTCCATGGTACTTTGTTTACTCCACTTTTGCACTATGCAAGCGAAAGATCAAAGGCTCATCAAAGTTGAAGTTGGCCTTTAATCTGAATTGCAGCTTCCTGTCAATGCATTTGAGATAGCGTGTGTGGGGTGAGAAGGTGAAAGTTGAGCTTTCCTTTCCACTCAAGCGGCTGATTAAAGAGACGAGTCGGGCTTTTGGTCATCCTGTCTCGTCAGTTTAAATAATTTTTTATATTCTATAATCAGTTTATGCCGGATTCACATTAATCATGCGAACTTATGTTAGGTTCAATGTTCAATATATTATTGATTTGATAAGCGATTGCATGTTTCATATCACATCATCCGTGCGCAAATTCAAAACATTTTGACGCCAAGACGTTCAGTTTGAGCCCTGGTCTAGTCGAATTCGAACCCTCACAGTTAAGACCGTCCAACATGATCAACGAGTAACAGTGTAACACTCCAAAACGTCCGTTAAGATCGTCGAGAAGAGGATTCTAAAAGCTCGACCAAGAACAAAAAAAAGTCAGCTGCTAAGCTGAATAGCATTTAGGCTTATTCCAAAATCATTTATCAGATGATGGGAGTCAAGTGTGATTCGATAGGATGAGAGTTGTTTGATGAATGGAGGGAGCGAGAGCGGAGATTTCGTGGGAGCAGAGGAACCCCCACCGAATTCCTTTATACTCCTAGCTTCCAGACTCTAAAAAAATTGGGGTCTGGTTAAAAGACCGAGCCTTCAACTACTTGTCCATGTAAGTTATACATCCTTCTGCTAAGTACGTGCGGCATGTCTGGGAGGCTTTCAGGTCTTGAAGAAGTCAGGAGGCGGATATGGAAGATAGGGGACTTGGGCACAAGGAGAAAGAAAAACCTCAGCAGATAATTTATCAACGTCGAGCAAGGGGAAAGGAGAAGAAAGTCAAGGAATCAGACATCATCCTCATGTGAAGGCTACTGTGAATGAATAATTGCTCCATATTTGCTTAGCGCCCTCCCCTCCTCAACACCGCCTCCCATCCTCCTAATCTATCACTAACTCAACTTGGCCTGAACCTTCCTGTCCTACGCGTCACGGTATTGGGTAACTAACGAAAACCGCAATGTAAATTGGGCATTTTAATTTAGCTCAATTAGCTAGGCTATCGTAATTTCCTATAATTCAACCACATTTTTTGGGAATTATGAATCATCATCATTAGGATTAATTTAAGGATCAATTTCTTGGTTTTCTTGGGTGCTGCAGTAGACTCTCCACAATCTATACATTGACTAAGGCGTTCATATTGCAGTTCGAGCAATTTACGAGCCTTCCGAACAATTTTGAATAATCTAATTGCATAGAAGCACATTTCACTGTATTTGTAATTGATTAAATAATACATATGGTGAACCAAAGCCAATGAATAAATCCGGTTCAATCCTATTGCTTTAGCCCATGTTTCGTCTAGCAATACACGTGAGCAAATACGTGGATCCTTTGGCCAACGTCATAGAAGCCGGTCTTAAGCTTCCTAGACTTGTGAGCTCTTTACATGTTCGGTTTTCTGGGTGCAAGTCTGAGAGACGAGCTAACTGGCATATAAATAGTGAAGTAGATGTAGAGGAGGAGACACATTAGACGGCATTACAATTGTTATTGTAGGCGTCCGCCGAGATAAATGCTTTCCGTTATTTCCGTGACTAAGTCCTGGGCTCCTGTATGAAGGGCTTATCAAGCTGGGTCCATGTTTCAGCACTAGTTCTCAATGCCAGGAACAACTTAAGTGGTTCGGGATTAGGCTGGCTTTCAGCACTCTCTCCCAGAATCAGCACACAACACAAACTACACACAGCCCCGTCAATATTTGCATACGGGCAAATAGAATCATTTTCTAAATTCCTAAAAGCACCAAAAACTTCCATAAATCCTGTTCTCAATAAGTTGAAATTGTTTGAGGATATTTAGGACTTTCTCCCTTCTCCTTGCAAAGTGGGAGAAAGGAGAAAGTCCATGATCCCTGTTTCGAACAACAGCTTACACTTTTGCCCCGATCTAGCGCCGCTACGGCAAAATGTTCAGAAGACTGAATTGTGTACCCTATTCTGTCCATCATGGCGGAATATTGTTTAACTCATGCATTCTACAAAACCAGTGTGAACCGAGGAAAGCACAGTTTTTATATTAATTGAAAAATTATTATCCATAGCTTCGATTTAATGTTTTATTATGCTTTTGCTGTAGGCATCATTTATTATCAACGTAAACTTTAAAATAATTTGGGGTGTTAAGATGTGGGCAAATTTGTGGCCGAAAGTCGGATTTATTAGAAAATCACGGTCCAGAATGTTTCTAACTCAAACCTGGCCGACAAGGGATCTGTGTTTGAGTGTTTGTGCGGCTACTGAGGCGGAAGGAAAAGGTCGAGAAACTAATTGAGTCGAGCTCTAAGCCAAATGAAAGAGAAAGAAAGTCATCCACGACATTTTTACCAAAACATTTTCGATTATTGCAATATCACATTAACTTTTTCGAGCATTTGATTGGTAAGGTTAGCATGTGAGATTTGTAAAATAATAGCAGATATAATGGTTTAGTTATGCCAGTATTTATTTTATTGAGTGTCCAATAGTCGGAATGCTTGTATAACAACAAAGAAATGGATTAGGAAAGGTGGTGAAAGGAATGATCTCATCTCACCAACCAACCATAGCTCCTTCCAGCAAACTAAGACTCTTCACAATCGTAATACTTTTGATCCCGTCTCCAGTTCTGAGAAGATTAAAGAGCCCAAGTCGGGCGATGAGTGGAGGGGAACAGACACGCACCCTCTCAGCACCTAATTGACAGACGATGTTCTCAATAAATCAAACAACTCGGACTTTCTCAAAACTAAATTGAGTAGGTAGTGATCTTTAGTGCTCATATACGAGTCTGAGCTGGACAAACACATTTACGGAACAGAGTCCGTTTCATCCGATTTTTACTTTTTAGCGGATTTGTGCCAGAGAGCGATATTTTCTCAGATTTTTGCGCTTTGCGCTATTTCGTAAGCATCGCTTTTTCAGATTACAAAATTTTCATTAAACACTTAAACGCGTATCCACACGTGCGGCACGTGTTATTCAAGTCTTTTTCTCAATGTAATCTTGTCAAGTTTGTAATCCGAAGTGCCAGGGTGAATTCTTATAGAAAGTTCTTCCGAAAACCGGAAGGTAGACAAGGTTCTGGAAGGTCTCAATCTACTAAAATGCTTTTGATGCATGTTGTAAAAAGATAGAGTTGACTCCTTCTGATTGAATGCATATCAACGTCATTTTGAGCTAATCCATCTTGAAGAGGATGTTGACTGCTGCAGGGAACAGGAGTCAAGAAACTAGGTTTTCGTGCCAGAGCTTTTCTCTCTTAGCCTGCTCTCCAGGTAACCAAACGAGCATTATGCTCCTCAAGTGAAAAATTCCTCGCTGGTTATTTCCAAACAACCCCTCATGTTTTATTAATCAGAATTTCTAGAGTAGGGAAGTATTTCTAGAAGTACCCACTGTATTATCTGCTATTTTTCTAAGTCAGTCCGCTTCGATTTGCAATACAGTAGCATTCCTTTAATCCGATTAACCTATCAATCTTTCAATTTTTTTGGTATGCTCTCGAGCGTAAGATATAGGGTGCCGGCTGGAATCCACGTCACCAACTTACCATTATAGACGATTACTTATTTCGTACCGATTATTTATTCACTTTTGTCCGTAATATGGTTCAAACGGACGATTTAAAAAAAAAATTATTTCTAATTCGACTCAAAATTTAAATTTAAGCATACCTCGATATGCGGGATACTTTATTCCGCAAATTACTGGTCCACCGAGCCTCGTTTGCAATCAAGTTACCCCCTAGTGGGGTAGACTAAACCACTTTCTTAGCCATGATTATAAATTTATATAAAATAGTATAGCCCACCTGCTATGTTCTAGTATATTATTAAGCCAGATGATTTGAAGTTTGAGCCCAATCGCTGAAATCTTGTCAACTTTGCTCTAATGACGGTTGGAATATTTTTGAGAAAAGTTTTCCAATCAAGGCCTCAGTGGGGAAGCTGAGCGAAGTGACTATTAAATAAAACATTTTTATGTCACACAAAATTCACATTCCAATTGACTGAATGGGAAGTAATGCATATAAAGCAGGAGAAAAAGTAGAATTTTCGGTAGGAAAAGAAACCGACGTCAAATCAAAATTCAAATGATTCTTTTTTGACCGGATTCGAGAAAGTTTTTTGCCGAATAACTTCACTTAGTGAAAGCGTGGCATTTTGACTACCGAAACTTCTAAACGTCTCAAGAAGCTGCATATTTGTGATTCCTGAATATGAAATTTAAAGTTGTGTATACTTTAATCAGTATTTGAGACATTTTGTATCTTTTTCTCTGTTAAAATCTTAAAGTTTAAATATCATTAGGTACTTGTTAGTCAGTTTTAAAAATGATTTCACGCAATGCTTGAAAGAACAAGATTCATTTGCCTAATCCATTGTGTCGAGATCATTAGGTCCGTCGAGTTTGTTGAAAACTCGTTTGAAAAACTGTTCCCATCTCCATCGTAGTATTTCTTACATGGAAATGAAGGCTGATGCAGTTTTTTTAAGACGGAGGCGAAAACGGTTCGACGACGAGTCTCAATTTCACTAGTGCTTCTGCCTCGTCATCTCGAGTCATTAGTTGTCCGGTCATTTATAAATGTCGCTCGGGTCGTGGCCCAACAAAGGCTTGAGTGATGGCGGACAATTTAGACGTACAGCACCACGTAACAATAGACTGAAATGCAAATTTGTAATCAATTCTAGTCGAAATATTTCTTGACGAAATGGCTTAAACTTGGTAATTTTTGATGAGAATGCGAGAAAATAATATGTTCGGACAAAGTCTATTGTCAATTACGTAAAAATTTATTACCTAAAACTAAAAATTAGATTCATGATGCCATTTTTTAAAAATTTAAAATAAAAATTGGACTTCGAAACTTATTCGGAACGCAGCTTTATCCGAGTTTATTCAAAAGAAAGTGGTGGAAGTATGAAGAAAGCTGACAAAAAGGTAAATGGATAATGCGGCCTAACGACATTTGCATAGTAAATGTGCTTCCAAGCATGGAGTTTTGATAGCTCGAGGAGGTTTCCTTCTTTGTGAGCTGCTCATCTTCTATGACGAAAGAATTAAAAGAGGAAAACACAATTTGTTTGAAGAGTTTATCTTTTTCTGAGTGTGAGTAGCAGAATGACATGTTTCTGACACCATGTAGCCAGCCTCCAAGCAAGGAGCTTAGAGCATTGTGTGCTCAGGCATGCACGACTTTCTCCAAAGACTCTTTCCGTTCTCAAACACTTGAGTTCCGTTTAATATTTTCTTACCACTTCAGAACCTTCACGAGTCAGGCTCATGAGACAACAATTTAATTACCATTAGCTTAACATTATACAAGTGAAAATTCAAACAGAGAATTCTCTGTCATCTTCTCAAGCGTAAATTCTAAATTGCTTCTCAGAATCCGGAAAAATAAACCGGCATTCAAATTATGGCACACTTAATTTCAGGAGGTTCTAAAAAAAAGTAGGTAGCTGCTAATGTGTATGGATAGCTGCTACTGCACGGCCTGCTAGTGAAAACTAACTTTCTCCGCAGAAGGATAATGGGTAATATAAAATAAAAAAACCACCTGCCGGATTTTTATAGGGTGAGTATAGAGAAGGACTTTATGGCTCATTAAACTGCTGGGTTCCGAGTCTGGTCCAAAATCTTTATTTGACTGAGACTAAATAAAATGCAGGAGGAAATGGAGAGCCGAGGTGGGAATGAACTACTTGGACTTGTCTTCAATCCAATCTATTATAAATCAGGGCAACATCGAAGTCCATTCCACACGCTCAGCTTGATAATTTACCGACGCTTCACCGTTGTAGTATTTGCCCGGCAGGAGAAAGCCAGGCTTTTGACCAATTTACACTGCACGCACAAGTTTCTGCGTAGAATTGAGCGTTTTCACGAAAGCCGTACATTCTCGGCTCTTTTGAATTATCCATTGTGCAATTTGCTGAGATGTCTTCTATTTTGGTTTGACTTGTAGCCGTAGCTGGAATCGACTGTTTCAAGTGTGTGAGTCTGAATGGGGACAATCCGTCTTGTGAAGATCCGTTCCACAACAACTATTCCAGCTCCATCTTAGAAGCCCCATGTATGGGCGGGCGGAAAGGACGGAATGGACTCTTCCCTGCCACTGCCTGTATCAAACTCACTGGGACGTACTGTAAGTTTGCTTCTTTCCAGCACTCTATTTATTAAAAACTCATATGCTTGCCATGAATTACCCCTTCGGCTATTCAATCGTTATTATGTCCAGGAGAAAGCCATCTGCTATTCGTCCAAAAACTAATTATTTTTCTGTAATTAAAACTCGTCCTGGACATATGGACAACTCAAATGAGTGTTGACCGTTGCGCTCAACGCGAAGCGTATCAACGCCTGGTAAAACAGGCCGGAAGCGTGTATTGATTCCGGTATTATTAGTTTCTAGCCTCCAAGACCGAATCTTCAGAAGAATTCGATGTGGCATTTGGATGCTTTCGGTTTCAATTAATTTCACTTATGGCCACAAAACCCTAATGTATCAACCAACGCCAACAGCTTGTAATCCGCATTGATAATTATGTGTCAGGCCTACAGCGATCAACCGCAAAAACACAGCTCAGGGAATGTGATTGGGAATTCACTTTTCTCGTTTCTTGTATGAGTTGCCCAAGAATAATATGTCGAGGAGCAGCGGCTATGTAACATAAGACAATTAATTTGACACTTCCAATATGACATCTTCCATGTTTAGGGCTTTGTTTTACAAATATTCGTCTGAAAAATCTGTCACTATCCTAGAAAATATATAAATAAAATGGTTCAGAAATAAAAATGATTCATGAACATGTCAAGTACCGCGATTTCAAATTGACACATGGCTTTGAAAATAACATGCGAAGCAAAGGCGAAACCTCCGTAAGAAGTGTGAAAACGGAAGCTGTCCGTCTTAAGCTCTAAGCATTTGTTTCTGTAGCGATTTACGCCGGAGATATTCAATTAGTCTTGAGACATTTCCAAGAAACTCTCATTTTCTTCTACTCAAGTTCA
>VNWX01001226.1:0-16057 GCA_009869905.1 Ceratophysella communis
GTGTATATTTTGTATGTGGAGTCCGAGAGGGAAATGGGTAAAAGGGAGTTGGGTTTTCCTACTGTGCAGCACACTACGGCATGTGGCTGAAGGCCTCCCAAGAGGCCTTCAACTACAAGCGTGTTAGGAGCAACGATTACTCATGGCTGTTAGCATGCCTATTATGGACCGTCCGACCAAGTGATCGATCGTGCTATCGTGCATGTGTTATTCACTTTCCTGGAATATAGAATAGGCAAAGCGATTTGATTTACATGAACAACACACAAGACAAATAAGGTGTAGCATTTATTAATTCAAATAATATTAAATAACTATTTATGTACTGGGTACAAATAGTATTAACTGGTCTTCAAATTAAGTTTCCAATAAAATCAGATTATAAATTAGCTCATCAATGGATTCCGTTCTGAATTTCATATTGCCGCTGTCAGTCAGAATTACGTTAAGTGTTCATATTGGAGTTGTTTACAAACTCGAATTGCAATATTAGTATATTTTGGGTGTCTTGATTTGGCTTAGTTTTTAATAGGCACATAGCAGTTAGCAGTATGTTTTAGGGAGTTTTTACAGATTTCAAATCCAAAGAAAGATTTTACGTGAAGAGCTGAACATATTTATGTAAGTTTTTATGGAGATAATCCTAATACCTATATATGTACAATAATTCGGCTGGCCAAAAATCTTTGTTTGCTTATCCCAAGAAAAATAAATATGCTAGCTTAATAATTTTCCTCATGCGAGGATTTTTTTTACGTTTAAGGCCGAAATATTTTTTTCCTAATGATTGAATAATTTGACTGTTAAGGGTAAGGAGGTTATAAGGTTCAACCATAGTTGTTTTGGTTGGTTGTATATTTTTGTCAATTTTTATTCAAGCTGTGAATAAATAAATAAAATATTTCAATATGAGTAATGATCATAGGAGTCAATACTCGAATTCCATTTTATGAAGAAAAAAACCTATTGTAATAAAATCATGATGCCGAGAAGCATCAGGTTTCGTTTGCTAAGCATGAGAGACACAAAAATATGGTGAGAAAGAATGTGTGACTTTGTGACCCGTGAATAATGTATACTTAAGGACGTAAACGGGGGAAAAGCTCGTGTTTGTTGTTAAATCAGCATAATTTTTGTTTACGATGCCGAGATGCCGAATACAGCTAAAATCATGGAGCACATTCAATTTCAGTCTTTTTGTCTTTTTGTTGCTTGCATAGTATTATAAGTTTATATATAAATATATACAATGGCGAAACGGTTCAGGTATTATTGTACTACTAGTGAAAATTACGAAAGATAAATTCGAGTTGGAAGATAAAATTCTCTAATCAGGACATGGAACTATTTTTTGGTTATATTTATAGCCAGTCAGTGAATTTCGTCAGCGACAATTTTTTTTATTCCAATAATTATATGTCTTTAGTGGCGTCTATTTTTTGGATTTTGATAACTAGCTTATAAACTTTTTATGTCTGTGGAAATAAGCAAAATGCGACAAAGGAATTTAAGAAGTACATAATGATCTACTAATTTTACGAGCAGAGGTTTCATGTTGACGAAGATTCATGATTCATTTGCAAAACGCTTAGTTTTTAGAATTTTTAAAGTGCGGAACAACAAATTTACATGCATATGTGTACGCCGTGCACGTAACCCCGGTCTACCAGTTCAGAAAACAGGGGCTGGATACTAATACTTAATCTCAGCATTTCGAGTAAAATCATTTCTGGAAAAATTTTAAGGAAAATTTTTGCGATTTTCTAGAATTATTCTCGCGTTATTTAGCACTCTGACTTTAGACTTGCGTCCCTGCGATTCTCAGCTTTCATGGTGGTATTGAGTTTATAAGTTCCTTACAAAGCATAATATTTTAACGCTACACTGTATCTAATTAGGATCTTTACGCTAAATCAAGCAGCCTGGTTAATTTCGACTAATCTTAAGCTTAAGTTTCATTGTCAACTGGCTGGCAAATACATGTAAAGTGTAGAAACGCAAAAGAAAATACTGCAATAACATCCACAACAACAGCCATATAATTTGAGCTAATGTCGCACAAATATGAGCAAAACGCGAAGCAAACAACCAGGTCACCCTTGAGTTTTATCGAAAATGTAATATAAATAGGAAATGATGATGACTCATAGTCATTAGCTACAACAGTAAAAATAAACCGTGCATTGTGGCATATCGAGGAATAATTTTTGCTGATACGACCACCGATTCGACTGACTTCGTTCACGGGATACAGAGGGTTGAATATCAGTCAGTCGTAAATACTTTGTGCCATAGTTATCTTGTTTCAAGTAGTGCGTTTAAGAGATTATTAGAGTGACTGCTTATTTAGTATGTTTTACGAGATAGCAGTCACCGAGCATTCGGATTGAGACATGCAAATAAGATAAAACATTTAGCACTTAAATTCGAAACCCCGTCATGTCAGTTGTAATTTTAATCAAAGTGTATTTACCATAGTAAAGGTTTAATTAAATTTCTAATACAGTATACAGTTCTAGGAAATTTATACAGTAGGAATATTTCACAAATAATAGAGATAGACGTTGTAATTCGTATTAAGTTACGGAAGAATCCAAAGCCTAGATAAGCCTATACCTGTAAATCATAATGGAATTTTGAAGTTAACATCGGTATCATGATTTATGATTGATGATTCATTCGGTAAAGAGAATTGCGAAATCGAAATTCTCCAGCCAAATGCGGTGTTCACATACATACTTGAAATGATTAACCGAAAGAGAAACATGTCCGACTAATAAGGATTCGAGTACACGTTAGGTTGAGGTTGATTAAGATCCTAGTCTAATTGTAGATCCAGCAAAACTAGGTATGCAATTTCCAATTTCAATCCAGCACAGAGACTGGCTAGGACTCTTTCAAAATCAAGACATTTGAATCTTAGCAAGGCCAAAGAATTTGGAAAATCAAGTTACCAATAAGATTCAATAGCTTGATGAATTTTTTTAATAATGATTGTTAAATTTGGAATTGAATCCTGCGACCATGATTTATGCATTTTGGGTCTAAATCTTAGGATAGGACATAAATAATACTGATCTAAACCTTTCCTTCCGGATCGGAATTGGAACCCTGTTGAAAGTACCCTATTATTACATACATACACACATAACTCTGCATCTGCATCTTGTGGTAGTTTTAATGCAGCCCCTCGTATTTATAGCGCATGGAAAATCTGATGAGTCCGTGGCTTTCGTACTTACAACTTATATTATTCCAATTCGGTCCTTTTTTAGAACTGCGCGTTCCCTGTTTTATATTTGCGTAGTTATTTGCCTAAGTACAGGACAGGACGTTCACTCCGAGAATCAAAACGTTCAACTTTTTCGTTTGAGCATGAAACAGCATAGATACTACCAGTTGATGTTGATATCATTTCCTCAGAGTCTTTTTCGGCTCTTCTGAGTTCGCACGTATTAAACTAATTGAGCATACATTTGCAGAAGTATATTTCGACTTCGGATTTTCATATCCTGAACTTGTAAGTAATTTGGATTTGCTAATTGAATCGCACTTGATTAATCAAATTTCATTTCCTTGGAACTTGCTGACCGATTAATTAAAACTAATTAATATTGTTGCGCGTTAAACTATATTTTTATTTCGATCATGCTAAACTGCAAATAAATAATTCTTTACAAAAGCGAACTGGTACAACGTCAATGACACCGGAAAGCTTATTCGAAAACTGGTTAAAAATTAAATTTAAAAATAATAATAAAGATTGTCACGCAATAGATACAAAAAAAGCCCTATTTGAACAAAACTCGATAGGTAATTGCTCCTATTAATTACAATTTTGAAGCAAATGCTAAACCTCTGGTTTTTGTTCTGGAATTTGTATAACGTTAATGCGCACAAATTGTTTCTGTACTATTGTTTTAAGCGCGTTCTTTACTCGGCTAAAAACCCAGGTTTAGAAGTCAAAGTTTAGCTTAGATCTGATAAACAGGTTAAAGTTATGAAGGTACTGAACAAATGATTGTAAATAAACGTTATTTATGCTTGAATTTTTAAAAATTCAACTTCAATTCGTCTACTTTTATTAAAACAATTTTTTATTTTTGATGAAATTTTATTCCATTTTGTGCAGATTTTGCTATTTTCTCAATTGAAGACAAATTTCGGTCAGTGATATTTGTTTCTTTCATCGAAACAACTGAGGCTAACAATGAGCCGGTACTTGGAAATTGGGTTGCAGAAGCAAAGACTGAAGCCACCGTAAGTAGAAATAATAAAAACTCTGAGCAGTAGCAGTAGCAGTAGGTACCTAGTAAAATAAGACGGAAATCGATTATGACTGAAACTGACGATAAGCTTCCTATTTGCACTTTTTTATTTCTCTCGCAGTCTTATCAATATGTGTTGTTCATTACTTTTTGCACCATTGCGTTGTTGCTGAATATATATACTGATTTCGTAAATTGACGACCATTTGTGCAAATTAGTTTAACTGAAAGTGGAAAATATGTATTTTTTCCTTACGACAACAGGCTCAAAACTTCTTCCATAAAAATAGCAGATTCGTTAGCCTGATTTGTTTTAATATTCTGTTGTTTGCTGTGTTAATAGGCCCCATGGATTGGCTCCCCATATTTTGTTTCCTCGAAAGCTGCCGTCTGAATCTTTTGAATCAGTCACAACGAGTGAGGATTTCAATCTTTTGGCTCTGATGTCTGCCGTTGTCCACGATTTTACCGGAAATTCGAACATACCTGTTCCAAAGACCTTGAAGCTCTTCAGTAATTGGGAAGCAGTTCAACAGGAGACAGGACTTGAGGTTAACCTGTTGACAAAAACGATTCAAGAGATGGAACCTGGGGACTCTGTCGCCATGTACATCAGTGCACAAAACGCCGGGTTAATGTTTACTCGTCCGAAAACTGATGACGCTTTTCATAGTTCCGATCAATTGGTCTTGTCTACTTTTGCTGCTTCGCAATCAAACGAAACAGTTATGGGCACAGAAGCAACACTTCAATCAGTATTTCCCGGATTTTCCTATCATATTCCAAAGTCGGCGCTTCTGGAATCCCAAGCTGTTTCAAACCGCCTCTGGAGTCTAGGTCAGAACGTTGAACCTGAAGCTGCCGCTCAAACCAGTAAATCGGGACAAAGCCATGCGGAAACCAGGAATGTAATGGATCCACTATTCATAACCCAATGGCTTCCAGCAACTCTGTCGACTGAAACATCTGAACTTTGCACCCATTTCCAACCCGTTGTCAAGAAAATTCGGGACAAAGTGGTGGTTGGAATGAGCACGCTTCCATTCCGACGATCTGGAATGTGGATGACGGCCAAAGTTGTACTTCATTTATCTTTAATCAACGAGATGAGTGACAAATCGAATGCTACCTTTCTGTACAAGATGATACTGCTTAAGCTGGCAATGACTTGCGCTGAGTTCTGGAGACAAGAAGTGGACGTAGATACCACAATGCAATTAATAGTGAAAATTGCTCGTCGAATGGCCAAACTCCATCATTATGCCCTGAAGAATCAAATTACTGGTCAACTGAAAAGCTGTTTTGATGTCATTTCCTCTGAAGGAGAAAAATTGGTGTTAAAGATTCCCAAAGCCTTGGACTTGGAATGGATGTCTTACATTTCAGTCAAATCTCGTGAATCCAAGCTTAATTATCAGACTCCGTTGGATTTCCATCAGTCAACTGTCCATGCTTTGAACAACTTGAAAAAATTCCTGGAAAAGATGAATAAAGCGAAGTATGACAGCTCAGCGAAGAGGGTGCCAAATCTTCCTTGTCCGCCAAGACACAAAAAAGAACCTAAAACAATTTTTCCGGTTCAAGATTTCAGCAAGAGTGATGAGGAGTCGCTTGGAATCCTATTCAATGATTTCGAACGGAATATGGAACAACTGGAAGAATTTTATCAGAGCAGTGATGTACTGGTGGTTCAAAAATTATTTGAAACGTACGTAAGGCAAGCGAAAAGTTATTACAAAGACGATCCTGTTGGTGGATCACATATGGTTCTCACTCTGCTCCAGATCATCAAAGTCGTCGACGAAGCTACTGTGAAGACACATCCATTACTTCTTCAGTACGAGTCCGGAGTCGACCCGAGCATATTTCAAGAGCTAATTCTTCCAAGTTCTAAGGATATGAAAATGGCTAATAACTTGGAGAACTACTTTGAGAATCGGAACAATCGCGCTAAATATTCAGCCGTAATTAGGCAGACCATTATTTCCGACTATTCGTTTTCGGTCAGATACGCAGCTGCTGACTCTGGCATGCAGCTATTGAAAGAACGCATTCAAACGGTATGCCGACTCCGAGAAGAGGAAAAGAAATCCGAAGTTCTGAAGCGACGCAAGCTTTGTGAAACTCAGCGAGAAGAAGCTGCTCTATTGAAATGTGAGTATTCCACGGATAGATATGGTTTCGAGCACCATAATTCGTCTTGCAAGAAGTGTTCGCTTGAAAAATCCGCGAAGAATGCCTGTGTTAATCGTTACGAGAGAATGCTTCCTGCCAATATCAGCGGTCAAAATGCCGCCGTTTTTGAGCTCATGATCCCAACTAGCATTGCTTGCCTAAGAGACATGTTATTTCAATTTACCGAAATTTGCACCTCAACACCAAGCAAGAGTGGACAAAATTCAGCCCAAGGATTTTGGGTTAACCATCTCGACGGCTATCGCTTAGAATGCTCAAGGAACCAAAAGTATATCAAGCTTGGAAGCTCCACGAAACTGTTTCTTGCGACGCACTACAATAAAACCGGGCTTCACCCGGATAGCGATACTGATAGCTTCATCGTTAACAATGGCTACAACTGTCGATACTATTACCGTGATCTCGACTGCCCTCCTGATATTCCGTCCGGTCTATCAGTGAAAACATTCTGCACGTTTCAAGTTAACCCGAAATCAGCATACCGGAAATTGCAGTTTACCGTTTCTGGAACAACTCATTCTCAGAACCAAGTTCTTGCGCAGCAAATCGACTGCCCAAAAGATCTCTCACTTTCAGAGTTCCTGGAATTCGGTAGTCTTCGTGCTGGTCATCGCCTACAGTGGCACAACATTCATCGAGCTCTTGTGCAAGGAACTCTGTCTCTAGAACATGATTCGGTTTTCAGCTTGATTTGTCAAGCCATTTGGCAAGCTGGACCGAAACTTCCAAATGAGTATTGGAGAGAATCCGACTTGAGTATAATCGACCCAAACTTCGCTTTGAAGATGCTTGACCTTTTGGAATCCGAGTTGAAGAAGAACTCCTGGAACTGGAAGAACGACTATTTCATGGCTGTGCTTATCGTCCTGACCAGTCGAATATTTTCAATCAGCCCTGTCTATGCCGTCAAAAACCAAGCCTTGAAATTTCTGAGAACTTGTCGCCAGGTTACAGCGGACTGGTGCTGCAGCATTGAGGGGCTTCTAACCAAGATGACCGCTGCTAAAAAAGAAGAGTTGAAGGAGATGAGGATGAAGCTGGTTCAAATCTCAGCCCTCTCAGCTCTGACCTTCACGGCAAATCCCGAAGATTTACACCTTACTCTATGCGACTCCGCTGATGTGCAATCCTGGCTCAAATCAGTCGCCAAGATCCACGACAATATATTGCTCACTGAATCCAGTTTGATCAGCATTCCAACAATGCTTAGAAACCTGCTTCGATGGGTTCGTAAAATTGGAGTTGAGCTGGAAGATCATTTTCAAAGTTTGAGCTGCGTTGGATCAGGTTTTAAAGCTTTCGTGGTCGATCAGTTATCTTTGCCGCCTGACAGCGGCGAGCCTGAGTTCAGAACGTACCAGTACGAAATTCCGGGAGAACAAGTTTACCGCGCTGAAAGTGAGACTTCTGTGTACCAAGTCGATATCATCACAGGTCGCTTTCATGTTAATGGTAAGCCAGTTGGAAAGTTGCCATACACCATCACAAGCCATTCCGACTTCCAACGCGTCTTTTCTGGAACAATTTTTGAAGTGCGTGAAGCAGTTGGAGCAAATTGTATTCCCGGAAGTGTTTCCACAGTTCTGAAATTCAACAAGTGTATTTATAACTTCTTCATGACCGAACGAAATGAACTGATTATTAGAGAATTCCATGATAACGGTGACGTATTTGAACTGGTTTCCAACACTTGCTTCGAGGGTGACATTCCCCATCTCCTGGTCACTAAGTTCAGTCATTGGCGTCATTTGAAGAATAACATCATTCACTTTCGTCCAGTCAATTTTTTGAATCCACGATTCACCGAAGTACCCGAGTATACGCTGAATTTGAAGACGAGCAAACTTTTGCATATATCAACTAATCGTAACATTGTCGATATCAATTCATCCACGTTTCAAAATTTAGCAAAAATAATGGAGCGTCTCGAGCACATCAATCAAATCCTTATCTTTTCGGATAGGGCACAGCTCATTGCAGAGCTGCCAAGAATTGCATTGCATTTCTACGTGAGTAAATCTGGAGTGATTGAGTCGAAAGAATACAACGGAATGAAGATTTCAAATACCCAGCAAATAAGCACTCTTATTGGCCTGCAACACGGACTGCTTCTTACGAGCTTAGAGTTTGATGACTACAAAATGGCTCCCGTCCTGCTGGTTCCGAATGGACCAGTGTCCCGTAGTTCTGGCGATGCGACACATCACAGAGTTTCAATTGACAGAGCGACTCTGGGAACTCCGCAATATCTTGCCTTCGAGGTTGACCATAGGATGAAACGTCTTCGTGCTGGTCAAAGTCGAGTTGGTTGGCTGTACTTGGCTTACCTTCACGCTGTCACAGCTTCTCCAATGCCGGATCCGTTCACCGAAATGACAGGCACAGAAGTGGCATTGCAACTACTCCAGTCTCCACTTTGCTGGTCGTGTGAGCCTTTGGACTCAGATGCAATCGATATTCTGGGAAGAATCTCGAAACTTTCACCACAACGTTTTTTCTACCCTTCCCACCTAAAAGTTCAGGAACGGACAATTTACCCCGAGCATTTATCATCAGCTGCAGCTCAAGACAGCTTTCGAATGATTGCTCAGAAAATTATTACGGACAGCGAAAGACTCCATTTTCTGTTCCCTAAACCTGCGAATTCTCATTTCATTTCTGAGCGTGGGAATTACTGTGAAGAGCTTTGTCGCCGCGCTTACCGAAGTCACGAGCTCGTATCGAATGAGCACAGTCGAATCGATCCAACATTTCTTGAAATTTCAGCACCGCCAGAAGCCAAAATCGTGCCTTCTGGAACCGTTCATGTTGGCCTTCGGGATATGGAAGCTGTCAGAAAACTAGCACAGTGTTGCTCAGCTTGGACCTGCACACCGGTGCTCAACAGTTCAGTTCTTACTAGACTCATGGGGAACTTGCCAACACTAAAGATGAAACCGATTAGGATTGAGCCAACATTCTACACTCAAGCAGATTATTTCAAAGAGGCGTTTCCTGATTCGTGGTTCAATCTGTACGAAATCGCCAGAGTAGTGAAGACCCGACACTTTGAATCTGAGTGGACTTTGTTGTTGTGCCAATTAGCATTCGGCAGTGGAGCAATTTCCCTTGAATATCTTCAGGCTCTCCACGCCATTGCGGTGAACCCAGACGCCTTCAACAGTCAAAATCCTCCGCTCTACACCATTTACACTTCTACCCTAAACAATAAATTCAATCATTCCACAATTGTTTCTATTGCCAAGAATTGTGCAGTTAAATTTGATTTATACTATGACAAGATGAAGGACGACACTAAGCGAGAAGGAAGTGAACTGAGAGCTTATTATTCAAAAATGAAAACGGAATACGAGAATCTTGTGAACGAACAATCAGTGCAAGTCGCCAGTAAACTGGAGGAACGTTGGCCAATCAATACTGCCAACGGAATAATCAAGCCATGTTGCGTTGCATCCTACGAAGTTATTAAAATGTCAGATGCTCAAAGGCAAATCGAGTCTCACCTTGCCCAGTGGTTTGCAAATTACAAGCTTCACCTTTTTCTGAATGGAGTCGAATGTATCCTTCAACAAATTAGTAAATTTCCATATTCAGTTGTGACGACTAGAGTTTGTGCCTACAATTTCGCGAATTTTGAAAAATGTCGAAATGTGAATACCAACGTCAACACGGAGAAGCCCAAGCTCACCCGAACTTTAGACGATATTATCAAGGAAAACCATATGTTTGTAGACGAAAAGACGGCAGCATTTGCGGAAAATGTCTTCATAACTGGCCGACTCGACTCTGACAAATTTGGTGGTCTCAAGGCCTCAAATTCAGGATGGATTGAGCAGTTTAGCGCAATGTCCTTGCAGCACCAAAACGGGCACCGAGGATGGGCTGCTCTGTTGCTCAATAACGTGAAAACAGCGATTTTGACTTCAACGAATTTTATTCCATTTAAAAACGTATTCGCTGCTGCTGGACTGTTCCCACGACTCACCCCTACTACTCTGATTCCAAAACTTATTTCTGAGCACTTGAGCCAAAATCGTTTCTATCATTTACTTGGTGCAATTGCCGTTTTATGGACATTAGAACAACAACAGATTCGTTGTGAGAAGTACAAGACTGCAGGAGAGGCAATGGAATTCGCACTGAAGAAAGAAATGGAAAACAATGGTCACGATTTCTGGAATCCTGCGGAACGCCCGGAGTGGTTACTGCTTGAATTGGAAATGGACATAATGATTCGTGAAATGCAAGTAGAAGTGGCGGAGAGGATGTTGAATCCATTGAATAACAAAAGTTCGCTGATGCAACTCAATATGGGCGAAGGAAAGACGTCCGTCATTTTACCAATTCTCATTGCAACACTCGCGAATGGAAATCAGCTTGCTCGAGTCACAGTTCTTCGTTCGTTGTTTCACACGAATACAGAAGTTCTGCGATTCAACCTTGGAGGCTTACTGAAACGGCGACTTTACAACCTTCCCTGTCGAAGAGATCGAGTTATCGGCTATGATCAATGTCGTGTTATGCTGCAAGTTTATGAAGAGTGTATGAAAAATCGTGGATTTGTTGTTACATTGCCTGAACATAGGCTTTCATTCCAGCTGAAGGGATATGAAAAGTGTCGAGCCAGTTCAAAAGACGGTCCAGAACTGGTGAAAGTTCAGGAATGGCTGTATGATAATGCTCGAGATGTTTTGGATGAATCGGATGAAATATTGAACGTCAAGTACCAGCTTATCTACACAATTGGGGAGCAGCTGCCTATTGATGGAGGCTCAGCTCGGTGGACTGTGCTCCAGAAAGTACTCAAACTTGTTCCAAAACACCTTATGTCTATAATCAAATCCGAATCGGGTATAAGTGATCAAGCAGAATGCAGGCATCTAAACCAGGATATAGAGAACGGTCGGGAAGTGTTTCCGCAGTGCCGCATTTTCAAAGCAGACTGTTATGAAGATCTTTGCAACTCGATCGTCGCTGATATTCTATCAGGAAATACAGAGGTTCAATTTCCAGAACTGAATCCCAAAGATCGAGCTCGGGTCGCAATTTTCTTAACCAAAGCCTCATTAGAAAAGCAGTTGCATGGGGAAGTCCTTGGTTTGTTCCAACAAGAAAATTTTAGCACCGCTTCTCTGAACACTCTTTTAATTCTACGCGGACTGTTGGCCTGTGGTGTACTTCTGCTGGGGCTTTCAAAACGCTGGCGAGTCAATTACGGTGAGAATCCGAAATCTAAAGAATATTCTCGCCTCATGGCCGTGCCTTACCGAGCCAAAGACGTAGCAAGTGAGAAGACCGAGTTCGGCCATCCGGATGTCGCCATTTTGTTGACCCAGTTGAGCTTTTATTACTCTGGACTCACCGACTTTCAACTGCAGGATACATTTACCTGCCTATACCGTCAATCAAAACCGGAACTGGAATATACTTCCTGGGTCAGCTTAATGAGCAATGTGGAGACTTCAATTTCCAGCTTGAGTGGAGTCAACTTAGATGACTACGAGCAGCGCACCAAAATTCTTTTCCCAGCGTTACGACGAAACACTTTGGTCATCGACTTTTGGTTGAACCATTTCGTCTATCCTCGAGAATCAAAAGTGTTTGGTCATAAATTAATGTGCTCACCATGGGATTTGTCCTCTGACATCGCAGCACATCCAGTAACTGGGTTCAGTGGAACTAACGGCACAGCCAGGTTGCTCCCATTGCATATAACACAAAATGATTTGCCAAAGCTCGAGAATACCAACGAAAAAGTCCGGGGTTACATTCTTCAAGACGAGAATAATTTCTACGAAGCACTTCCAGCAGGCATTTCGGGTTTGGGGATTCTTCAAAAACTTGTTGAATTGGAGATTCCTTTGCTTCTGGACGTGGGTGCGTTGATTCTGGAATTAAGCAATGTTCAAGTGGCGGAAGCTTGGCTCAAGTTACTTCCGAATGATGGAAACATTGAAGCAGCCGTATATTTTGATGAAATGGATCGACTGATGGTCAAGGACAGGGATGGACGAGAAAGCACGCTGGAGCTTTCACCGTATCGAACGAGATTGGGTCACTGTGTTATCTATTTGGATGATGTGCATACCAGAGGGACGGATTTGAAGCTACCACCTGGAACAAAGGTATTACAGCAATATTGCTTCAGTAATACCATTTACACGCGAAATTTGTCATCTAATTTTCTTTCTTTTGATTTTAGGGCTGCGTGACCCTTGGAAAAGGCGTTACCAGGGACAAGCTAGTTCAAGGCTGTATGAGAATGCGACAGCTTGGTTACCAAAATGGTCACTCCCTTCAATTTTTTGCTTCACACGAAGTCCACAACGAAATCAAGGAAATTCAGACTCCTGGATCGAAATCGAGTGAGCGAGTTATGAATTGGGCTGCACTCAATAGTGAAATCGCAATCAAAGACGGATTTTTACACTGGGTAAATGCGGGCACCAAT
This sequence comes from Ceratophysella communis, assembly GCA_009869905.1. NCBI lineage: Eukaryota > Metazoa > Arthropoda > Collembola > Poduromorpha > Hypogastruridae > Ceratophysella > Ceratophysella communis. Next base: position 12,916 of record VNWX01001226.1, read on the forward strand.
TACATCAGGAAACGTATGTCTCATGACTTACTTCTGTCGTCATCGAAGTCAGAGTCCGACTATTTGAAGTATGGTGATCGGTGTTCCGATGCCGAAGCTACGAAACTGATGGCAATGTACGGGGAGTTCCGTCAAGAGGAATTTTTCTACAATATTGCAGACCAGCGTTTAAAGAACCAGGAATGCAGTTTTCAAGAAACGTTTGATAAACAAGAAAAGTTTAATTGTCAACAAATTTTGAAAACGCTATCTGAGGGGCGTGTTTCTATCGTTGAAAAATGTCAAGAACATATTCCAGAAGTAAAGAAACTAGCATATTTGCTGGACGAAGAACAGGAACGCGAATTAGAGCACGAACTGGAAGAAGAGCGCCAGGCACCAAGACCGGCAGCTGCAAAACCCAGACCAGATCAGTTGGATCCAGCCTTACTCAAATTTGTCGAAAGCGATACTCCATTTGAGTCGTTGAATTCTTGCCTGGTTCCTTTGACCCACGCTTTGAATAGAACGAGACTTTGGTCTGAGGTTCAGCCTGAATTGCTGGGGAACAAATATCTACGCCACCATCAACTTTTCCTGTAGTATCATGATACCAAATTTAAAGGACTGTGCAGATCAATACCTCAGACCTCCAAACTGGATTGCTTCTTTTAAAGCGAAAGATCAGACGCTGCTCATTTTACTAAGTCCGTTTGAAGCCAATGAATTGATGCCAATATTTCGAACCGGCAAATCAAGACTCAAGTTGCATATGTTTGCTGCGAGACTGCATCCAAAGCAGGACACATTGATTCAAACCCCTGAACTCTGGATTCCGTCAACAACTTCGAATTTCAATGTTCTGCAATATTTTCAACAGTTCAATCAGTTGAATTCCAACCTTCTCCTTTTTTCTGGAAGCCAGTATTTTTCTAACGCAGATGAGCAAACGGCATATTGCCAATTAACTGGGTACATTCCAAGACCAAGATCCGCAGAGGAGCAAACAGCATTTGATAACGATTGGACGACGAATGGGTTTGTCAAACCGGAATACCGTCAGCGCCTTAATCCCAGCCTCCATGCAAACTGCCATTTCCGTACGAATCCTGAGAAGTTAATTCTAGGAATCATCGAGCGTCGACACGAGAGCTCCACTCCGAAATGTCACGTAAATCGGGTGGTGTCCGAATCAGCAAAAGAACGTTTTGAATCGAATTCTACTTGTAAGTAGGATGCAAGGGTGAAGTAATTATGTCTTCATGGGTTACATATTACATATATTTTTGACTTGAATTCTTTTTCTACAGAATCCAAATCTCACAATGACAGGGACTCGAAAGAAAACCAAATCAATGCTGATGAATGCTGAATTGAAAATATTATTGCAAACTTTATGCTCGAATCCAGTCATATAGTTTCAATATAATATAGTGTCATAAATACAATTATTTAATATTCCTAATTCCTAATTCCTACTACGAATTTCATATAGTCTTTGTCACAATTTTTTGGGGATACATTTACAATATACACTATAAAGTTAAATATATGGACTTAAACATCTAACAATGTCTGTACTACTAACAATGAAGTATACTTAACCATGTAGTAGACTAATTGAAACTTATAATAAAAGGAATTAGGTAAATAAAATCATGTAATAGAATAGAATTACTACAATTTGTTATAATTTCACCTATTTTTGTGCATTAAAATAAAATTATATAAAACGAGCAGCAAAAAGAAAATGGATTCATCTTAATCTGATTGTGTAAAATTTTATTATTTAAAATGCGATAGCGAAGAGTATTTTTAAAAGTAATGTTTCAATTTGGCTTAGGGAAGTACTTTGAATCTGGTTAGTACTAAAGGTTAAAGAAATTTTAGCACATAGGTAATCGATTATATTATGGGCCTACCTCAGACAGAACGTTAGTTTTTATGAAACTTAAAGCGTTTTTGCGCACACAGCTAGTTCCTGCGTTTCAGTGGAGATATTACCGATTTGAACTGCAGAATTTGGGACATTCCTTGCTTTGATATTTGAATTGTCGTATTGAATGATAATTGGATTCATTGCAGTTCAGTTTGACTATTTCATTGTTCTTGGGTTCTTGATTTACTTAATTATCGTACTAATATTTACCGCAATTTGTATTCCCATAACATAAGATTGACAGCAAATTCTTATATTGAATTAACTGTCAGTGGGACGACCGGGACCGGACCGCGACCGGCCGAACACAAACTGAACTTTGCGGTCATATTAAAATTAAAATCCACCGACACAGACACACCTGGACATACCAATACCGACACTGGTTAGTTCAACAAAATATATTCCAATAAACTTATGTTAGGTTAGGATTATGCCTAGGAGCCTATTCAAAACTATGTATGAACTATTACTAATTATGTATTTACATAATAGTAGAGGACTTAACCTATTGCCTATTCGAATTGTTAAACGTTACGTTAACCATTTATTGAAATCGTTATAGATTGTCAATTTGTCAATACGAAATGTCGGAGCTTCCGTTGCCTGTCGAGGTCGAGAGTCTCTCCGCCGCATCACGCGATCACCCAATCAGAACAAAATCAGAGGATCTAATAGCACTATTAGAAGATCTCGACATTCACAAATGCAGCGATACAGAATTAAAAGGAATTCATGATCAATTGATGACCAAGCCTGATCCTAATCTGCCTAACGAGTCGAATAACATTGAGAACATTGTCAGTAATTTTCGGAATAGTATCAAAGCTGAGCAGGACTTTGTTGAGGTACAAATTAAACATTTCTTATGATACTACGTATTGAAAGCATTTTAGGGATGATTTAAATTGCGTTGTGTGTACAGGGTGTCCAGTCAGCAAATCGTGAACTCGTCTCTTGCATTGGAGATATGAATTACTTTCTTCGTCAGCTTTATCAGTATGACGGATATAAAAATAGTACGTAATATAGCGAAGTACTTTTTCGTCCGGGTTTTATTTTCTGTTTAGTCTAAAAAAACGTTTAATAAGGTTGATTATGTTCTAATTTTTAGTTCAACAGATCTGTGAGAACGTGAGGAGTATTTTTAGTTCGAGAGTTCAAAGTATTTTTGCAAGTCTTGAAGTAAAAATCCAACCGAAAAAGTCATTGGTTGAAGAGGAA
>VNWX01001227.1:0-16050 GCA_009869905.1 Ceratophysella communis
TTCCAACGGGTAAAAATGAAGTTTTTCATGCTTAGCATAAGATATTCGTACCAAGTCTAGCAGCAGCTTCAAAATCCGCCGGTGTCAAGTGCTCTCCCATCATCGTGGGTTTTTTCTAGTATGTATTTATGCAGCGAAAATAAGAACACAAAATTTCAATGATATTGCAGTATTATTAATCAACAATGTAAATGCTTACCCATGCTACAGCAAGATCAATGTAATTGTAAACAAAAACCAAAAGCCACAACGTGAGAACTTTCAAACCTACGCCTCTTTTTAGTTTCATCGCTAGGAAATCGAAAATATGTGGAACTTTTACAGCCTATCTAACTCTAAATTTCGTGATTCTATTTATCTACATATATCGTATTTCTTATTCTTGTAGGAAAGTTGAATTGTGCCACTGCTAACAAAGGACGGCTGTTTAATAGTCAATTAATATATGGGTAGTCTCGATCTTTCGAAACTAATACGTGTCACTGGCTTCAGTACAAAGGAGCTGAAGGATAATAAGAACACCATTGTGTAATCATGTAACCTACTTATACTTTGGCTTGCTTACAGGTATCAATTTATTCTATTTTTATATTTAAAGGTAAATTATGGCTGCAACGTGCTATTTGTTTCGATCATGTGAGAGCCCTATTATGCCATAGCAAAAACAGTAGAAAATACATTTGTAATTCAAAATGAAAAGTTCAAACCCCGATTTGTTTGTAACTATGAAAATGAGCAACATTTGTTACGTGACATTTGCCATAATTAACTATTAATTGATTTATTGTGCATATCTGGAGGTAGTATTTCCAAGTCAGGCGAAGGTTTCCGTTGTTTCGGTCGCAGTCTCGCCTCACCGCCATATAATGATCAGCGATTAGAGAATTGTACTAGGATATAGGTCAGACAGAGCAGTGGAGCGGGTGCGTCTGTGGGTATTTAACTCGAGAAATCAATTAAGTGTGTTGACAGGAGAGACGTAGTAATAAATCTTGACACCGGGAAAGTGTTAGTTTCTAATAATTTTGACCTACTCTCTCCGGGGTTCGGATCAATCGAGCTCTGGACTCTGATCCGGTTCTGAGTCATTGGGGCATCGGATTTTAGTATTTTCTTTGGTCGGTAGATCTGATTTTTGTTCAAACTAACTACCTGTTGTGTATGCTTTGTTTAGCATAAATAAAGCCCTAACTATTTAAACATTCGCGACCCTACATCTTCGTTTCAGCGTCCAAAAGCATTTAAGCTTACCCCGAATTGATATTCCCAAGCCCAAATAACCGAGAATAGCTAGCCTGGGTTTCGTTTCTCTTGTTGGTGCCTGGTAATGACAAAGCCCTTTAATACGGCAAATGTGTTGACACAAAGCACAACAAAGGAAGCTAGACCAAGGAGCCTGTTGACGAGGCTGAGAAGAAAATCCTTATAAGTGAATGCCTGTGTCAAGACGAATATATGTATGAAAGTAGTAACGCTTACGAATTACTACTGCGACCGATGGCGATGACGACGGCCTCAGATGACTAATGTTTCTGGGTCCATTGTCATCATTGACTCGGCAGCCTGGCGACATCTCAATCAGCTCACAGCCAGCCCGAATTAAACGCAAAGTTCGGTGTTTACAAATTCCAAGACTCAAAACATAGGCAGATAATCGATACATACAGATTATTCTTCCTAAGATTTTAGCTTAGCTCAAGACGCGGGTTTACAAAAGAGTAGGTAGTCTGTTTGGCAAGCTTATAGCTTATCCGAACTTTTTAATATTCTATAGTGGAGTTGAGATTACAAACTCTTGTGTGACACGACTTTAGTCTTAGGCTTAGCGCAGAACAATAGCGCTTCTAATGGTCTTTCTCCAAAAGGTTTACGAAGGAAGAGCCGGTCTCAACGACGTCGCGAGTATCTGGGTTAAACAGCATTTATATTACAATATAGACGCGCTAACTGCAGCCAACTAAACACAGCTTTAAATTGATGTAATTTGTGAACCGTGTATTCCAGTATAACTCACGCCAGGGTGCAAGTTCTTATAAGGTTATAGCTAACATGCAGTGCAAGCCCAAGTTCAAAGAACTTTAACTACCGTACCACTCGCGGGCATATCGTACCGGAACGTGGTCGAACTGTAAACTGCTGCAGATGAAAGCTATTTTCTTAAGGTGAAGGGGTGATGCTGATCTAGACGGACCTAAACGCTGCTGACGCTAGGAAGTCAGGGAAGACGGAACATAAATAAACAGACACTTTTGACATGAGCACGCGGCTTGAGAAGAGCTGCTGCTGGATCCGGAGGTGTCTCGTGTGCCTCCTGAAGCCTCCAGCTCTTTTTACCGAGCTTTCTACACAATTGGAGAAGAGTATTATTAGTTCCGACCAAGGAAGATGCTTTTCCCATCCGTCGGACACTCCTGTCGTAAATGCAACAGACTTTAAGGCTCTCAAGCTGCGTCTTACACCACCAGACACGACAGTGTGTGGGAGCTTGTCAGACGGAGAACTAACCTCAATCTTCTTCCCAAAACCATGGGAATTAGTGGAGATAATTTCCATACTTCCCACGACACGTGCCATGGAGCAGGGATTTACTATAGCTTACACCCTACGAATTACTGTGACATGAGACTACTCTGTTTCCATAAGCTCTAGAGATTCTAAACACTGCAACAAGAACTACTATCGCTATCCCCGGAAACGGAATGAATTAATTCAAAATCCAGAGTCAGACAAAATACGCAGTCTTTTCCTATTCTTTGGGGATGTTGTGTGCTTATTCATTGGATTCTAATGAATTGCAGGGTGAAAGTCGTAGTCAAAACAAGGAGTGGATAAACAGGAAAACCCACCAGGGGAGCATAATACGTGTTCATTCATGTGGAAGGGTATAAGTAGACGGCTTCGCTTCTTTTCCAGACATACTAATATATATTTGGAGAGTACACGGCTAAGCACCCAGCAGCGGTGAGCCTAAAGCTCTTCAGAAATGGGCTCGGATCAAAGCGGAGGCATTTTTTTCCCCGCTGTTTTTCCATAGTCACGCAGAGGGGAGTGTAGAGAAAAAAAGAACAGATTCCAATCGATTGGTTTCAATCTGTGGGATTTTCCGGTATCATTTATCCATGAAACAATACATTTTGTGTATAGCTAGAGATAAGTCGACTATCCATCTCGCCTCATCCCTGCAGCTCATCGCAATTGGGGCTCTGTATTTTAGGTCTTGATGCTTGTCCGATTGCATACGAAGAAATACATTAAGGCTCTTTTTAGCATAGTACAAAACGCCCAAAAGTTTGAGTTTTATGGCCTTAAAATCTTCATTTTCGATAGATTTAAGTTACTATTTTATTTTAAGCGGAATTAAAATATAAGCCCCGCAAAGCGGAATTCAGAATTACCATGTCCCAATTGACATGTAACTATGTTTGAGTCGACTAGATACACCTACATACCTGCCCACTCAAGTACATACAAAGTGCGTCTGAAGAAAGTATGTAAATTGATGCGAAACTCGGTCGAGCATCCGTCTGCCCCACACACGCACACACAGTTTATGGGAAAGGCGTCAAAGTGTGAGTGGGAATAAGTTGATCGGCTTTCCCCGCATTCAGCCTTCAGAAAGAAGGAAAACCACATTGATGCATAACAAGATTTTCCGCTCGAGAAAATTACCATTGGTATTGGTATCATCACACCTGCGAGCACCCACCACAATCCAACACATGCAACCCTTTCCCCAATACAAATATTAGTCTGCTTTCCCCTTTTGTCAAACTTCAACTCCAGGCTGGAATGAATAATATTTCTCATGCAAATTGTGATATGCACATTTCAGACCTCTGAGTTTGTTTATGTATAATAATATACAACAAAAAGTTTATTCCACAAAAAGGCCTTCCACAGATCAAAGTGATACTGTAAATCGCGTCTCATTCGTCAAGCATCGACTCGAGTTACGTCAGAACGAGACAGAAAGAGAGATCATAGCTTCAAACTTCAATAGCAAAGTCTTTGGCTCGGAGCGTATTTTGTGCTGCGTGACAGCTGTGACAAGACGCGGCGGTCAGTTATAATATTTAGTTAGTATTCGATTTAATCTAAAAGGTATTATTTCTAAATCTATTGTTACAGTGCGAACACAGAGCCGTCAGCAGGAAGCAAACAGATTGAATCTGTAACGTCCGAGACTAAAATGAGCATTGTTCCTTCGATCCAGACGATTGTAAGTGTCACAAAAATGCCTGGATCCATATTTGCAGCCTCCCAGACAATGCTCAGCACTGAATCTCTATAATTTCCGTCTACAATCATTTGCACTTCGTTTAATGGTGAAAGCGAAGTTTGGAATATGCTTCAGGCAAAGTATTCCAGGTACTTATGGGAAGACATGAGATATGAAAAGCGTAGAGAAAGATGTTTAATCTCAAATTACGTCATAGAACGGGATAAATGAGCTCTGAGCTACAGCAAGCCCGCCTGAATCTACATGTGGCCCAGTTTATAGTTTGTCTGTATGTGCTGAATCAAATTCGACTCTGGAGAAAGTTTTTTTTTTTTTACTTCCTTGGCGTCTGCTCAGCGCTACAGTACGCTCCGTATTCTTCTTCTTCAATACATTTTAAGCTCTCTTTATTTTTCTCGTCGAGTTTACTTTTATTGCACTTCACGTGCCAGAATAGATAAAATGAAGACATTTACTGCCAGGCACAGAGGGAGCGGGACGGAGAAAGTTGAGAGGCTGTTTTCTGAAGAGACAGGCACTTCATTCCTCTGATGAATAGTGCTGGGCATGATGATGATGATATTTTCTTCATTTCCATAAGTGCATTGTCAATTGTCATTCTCCAGCAGCTCCTATCTAACATCTAATAGACTCTCTACCTCCAAGCCGCCCACGCCTTCGTTCTTCAGTAGTTCTAGGGCCTCTCGATCTCGACAAATTAGCTCCTCGAGCTGTCCTAACCATGCCTTTGTCTAGGATAGGTTAGTTACTGAGTGCAGAGATCAGACAAGACAACGCTGGAGCACTTTAATATATCCAATTCAGGCTTATTAACAGGGCGCTGCCTTTCTTACCCAAAATTCAAGCGAAATATGTTAAAGTTGTGGTTTAAGTCGAAACGCCAAATTCTCTGAAATGAAGCTACAGAAAAGCCACTGAATTAAATGGAAATTCTAGGAATGGTTATAGTGCTCGACAAGCATGATCATATTATTATTTGAGGAAGCCAAGAAAAGGATTTCAGAGAAAGCGGCATGAAAAACATATTTAGGCAGATCAATGGGAGGGGAAGAGCAGGGGTTTTTTTTGGCCAAGTCTCCTCTGGACTTTCAGAAGCTCAACACTTCTCACTTGAAGATTCAGCAGAAGAAGTGCAACGGACAGAGTTCTCTATAGTGACCTCACTATATAGAGCTTGAACTCTTGAGTTTGGATCAAGAGTGCCTCCAGCCCTTCAAACCCATCTCGAACAAAGCAATTTCCTTGACATGTGAACATGAGGAGGCGAAGATGCGGCGGCCAAAGAAGAAGAAGGAGGCGGGCGCGACGAAATGGAGTGATATGGTTCGTTGACTACAAAGTAGAGACTGGAGCCTTTCTCGTAATGGCTCTAAATGTTTTCAACTTGCATTCATCCTCAGAATCACTCTGCCAGAGCAAGAAGCCCCTCCGAAAAATGAACTGACAAATCTCTCACACTCACTTATGACAGAGGAAATCAATTTGATTTATTTCTCAATGTGCCCAGCCCCTCCAAGCAAGAATTAGGAAATTAAACAGGTCTCTTCGGAGCCTATTAAGCTCAAGACCATGAGTTCTCTACCTGACAAGAAATAAATAGCATGTCTCCTTCTCCGCCTAAACCATTTGTTGTCAAAATCACTGTATCTATCCAATCCTGAGTATCGGTTAGTAAAAAGACCGAAAATTGATGACTAATTAAAAAGTGAGGATTTAAGCAGCTTCCCATCTTTTACATTAATTAACGTTGGATTTCAATACTCCTCCGTTTCAGCAGCATATTCCCTAATTTCCCCCACATGTCCCATATTCAATTTAATTAAAAGAAAGAGTGAGCCTTTTACCGTTTGTACTAGAAGCAGCGTTGAAGAGTCCCATGGTAGCTCTAGGCCTCCTTGTTCCAATTAGGTCTGGGAAAGAGCGGAAGCATCCTGTAATAAATACGAGGAAAACAAGTGTGAATATTGATTAAAGATTAAGGCAGGCGGAGGGCTGGCTGCCAAATTGACAATTTGAATTTACTTCTGTGTAAGCTCTCTCCGACAAAAAAGTAACACTGGTTCTATTTTTGCCGTCTCGCTAGCGTCTCGAGTAGTAGGCTCAATGAATTATTTATTTCTTAATTAGGCTACAAATGGAGAAAGTCCCTCTGTCTAGCCGTACTACTAGAAAGCCCAGTTCGCTACCTTTTTTCACTGAAACAAGTCCCACTTCGGCTCTGGACTACTCCACTCAATTGCCTTCACTTTTTCCATTAGGAAGTCTGGCTCAGAGTTTCTGTAAACGTTTCAATGGGGCCATCAAGGGTCCACGATTTAGAGTAAAAGGAGAGAGTGTGAAAACTCTGCAGTTACCGAAGAAAGACAATAACGGAGTGAGTTCCACTTGATTTCCTATTCCGAAGCTTAGACTCAAGAACTCTTCTCCACCAAAGACACATCTCTATTCTCAATCTCAAACTCGGCCGAGGGATAAGCTCTCCAACTGCATTCCGGGCTTCCCTAATTGCTCGTTTAAAAGTCAATACTCTGAAGTATATTATCCAAGTAGCAAAAAGAGCTCCAAAAAGGCATATGACGACTTCGAAATGTCATCGATTTGCATATTAAATTGCCACTTTATTTTGAATTAAATAATTCAGCTTACGTATACTAATAAGCTTTGTTTATAATATTTTTCATATAAATGTGTTGCGCCAGCATTGTCAGAAATACATTTTAACTATTGCTTTGACTTTATTTTCTGAGCTGACAATAATATTATAAGCCGAAAGAATGCGTCACTTTGCTATATTCAATGCTCAAGAGCGACGATGATGTGTGTATCCTATTTTTAGAAATTTTTCCAGAAGGGACCAACTCCTGTGCCAACGTTACCAATTTGACACCATTGACCTAAAACTACTAATTGGCGAGAAACTGCATCCGCCGCTCGTGAAGCAAAGCTATATTTCCCCACCACTAATCTATAAATATATTTAAACTGCATACATTCAGCTGGTTTGACCTGGAATGGCGCAACGTGACGCTGAGGCATAAGTGAGAGTTTGGATTATTCCATTACTTAATTGCAGCCCAGAGTGAAAGAAGCAAGTTGGAGAGACTACTGTGAGAGAGAGGACAACGTGAGAGAAAGTTCATTTAGTTCTGCCATCCCCTCAACTTTGCACTAAAACACCATCACATGTAAGTCCAAGGAATTAAAAAAGTTTTTTTTTATACTCTTTCTTATTTAGTAAGTAGGAGACAATTTGGTTTTCACCAGAAGAAAAAAAAAAGTTTTAAATTCTCATGGGATCCCAAAAAATTTCTCTCAACCTGGAACTTATTCTAATTCCAGGCTTGCATTTCGTAGTAGAGGGGAGCAAGGCTTACGAAAGCAAGTGCACTAAAGGAGCTACAGACGAAATCCTAACTAAATGAGACACCTTCCCAAAGGTACTTTCTGCTCCAGTTTTAAGTTAGATTCTTTGTACCTGGAACTACTGGGGTGGAAACTAGACATCAGGTTTAATAAAAATTTCGGTGCTATTATTAGTCTGCTCGTCACCGGAAAGCTGATAAGTAGTGATTTCGTTTGTGATCCACCAGGCCTAAATTTTTAATTAATTTGACGCAACCTGCCGAATTCCCGTAGATCACAAACAAAATGCTGTACGTGAATCTGCTTCGATTTGCTTATGCACTAACGAATCTAACTTTTTATTGTCGTAGAGATCTCAAGACAGTCTAATGGCATATCAGTGCAAATCGGAAAAGTTTTGAGAGACAGTCTGCTTTTCCTTGGTCTGGATTTTAGGTGTGAGAAAGTTCTTGGATCTGCTTTGTATTTGTTCAGAGGGTGGGAAAAGTGCGGGGTGGGAGATGAAAGGACGGGTTGTTGGCGGTTCTACGGCTCGACGGAATCATTTGAGTCCTAATGATGATGAGGCATGACAAGTTTACTGACGCTAATGAGGAGGTATTTAGTAGTCCTCCCTGTCGACTCCAGCAGCCTCGGCTCCAAGAGACACACAACAGCCTAAGCTGGGCAATAAATAAACATAAGTGCTTTTAAATGGACTTCTTTGCCCAGGCTCTTGCCTAATGCCGACTTCTTTGTCCATAAACTAGTACTGGAACTGGAGAGATAACCCTGCAGATGCTCCAACGACGAACGCCCTACTTCCAGTTCCGGAGTCTTCAATTCATGTTCCTCTTATTTGTTCGCGGAGTCAAGGAGATAGTGCTTCCCGAACTGATTGGGACAAATATCGACAAATTCTGCGAATAGGTCCTCAATTCACTAAAGAAAGTCCTGCAGTTGCTTCAAAAGTGTATTGGTTCTCATGGCGTTGCTACAGCAGCAGAAAGGACGTAAGAAATCAGTTTGATTGTGAATGAGCTGAAATGGCTGAGGAGATCTCGTTTTCGAGCCTGTGAGAAGTTGTCTGAGAGAGAAGGCTGGCTGCTTTCAAGTCTCTCGAGTCAGTCTCCTGTATGTAGATTATGTTGGACAGGGGCTGGGGAAACTGGATTAAGGCTGAGAGCTGGCTGGCTGTTGGCTAGGTTGTTGGCTGGAGAAAGGTGCGGGGAATGAATAGGAATAATAAGAAGTGAAGCAATGTGCATATTGGGATTGGGAGTCGGAGACGGAGCCAGTTGGCTCGCCTCTCTCCGCCTTTTCACTTTCACTTCCAATTCATTCACACATGCTTTCTGCGAACCTGCCTTTCTCCTCCGCGTCCTCACGAGATATGCATGATACTTTATCTTCCGCCCATCCACCTCTCGCCAACTTCGCCATATCCAGCCTGCCTCCACGTCAATGATGGCCTGCTTTCTCCGAAACCCTTATAAACAAGAGTACAACAGTTCCAGTCTCGATATAACTTCTGCAATGCTTTCTCTAGGACTCCTTCAGCCTGAGCATCGTGCGCTTTCTGGCGAATACAAGTAATAAACAACCATTTCTATCAACAGATGTGTAAGCGTCTTCAAGCCTATGCTGCACTGCGGATAATCAATATTTATAAGATAAAATATTTAAAATGGCTCTAGCATTGGTGAGCCAAATTCAATTCTGCGCTACTTCCCTGAAGGATTTGAAATCCGGATTAAATCCGGATTTTCTAATTTGAAATCCGCTCAAATCCGAAATCCGGATTTCAAAAATAGGCTCCGGATTCCCACCCCTACTCTAGCATTGGTGAGCCAAATTCAATTCTGCGCTACTTCCCTGCTTTGAACTGTTGCTGCATGACCCTTCGAAATATTTAAGAATTTTTATGGATGCCCCTGCATATGTCTTCTGTTGTAGGTATATTGGTATGGCTCAGGCTAAGGCTTCGACAGGGTCTAAATTCAGCAGAACATATCCGCAAAGTGCAGAGAGTCGCAATATGCCTTGGAGCGTGAAGGCCACTCCGGACAAGGATGACTGCTGAGAGCCAGACAGGGGAATTCCCAGCGACTCCTTGCCTATGCATGCATTGTTTGGCAGTAAGCAGTTCACAAAAAAGCAGAAAGTTCCTGTCTCTGGCCGGCGTCTGCTGCTCTCGAGACGGGCCGGGAAGAAAGTTTTCCCACGACCCATTTTATTGGAACCGAACCAGCGTTCATCATGAGAAGAAATGACGAAGGAGTTCTGAGCCAGAAGGCCCTAGTCGAACAGACAGACAGAAAACAACTGGTCTATTCCTTGTGACTTGTACAAGTTGAAACTGAGTGGAGCGGCTAGGGCCTTTAGTAAGATTTATGAATCTTTGATCCCAATTACACCCTCGTCTTAGGCAAGTTCTCAAATCCGGCAAAGATGATTTACTGAGCTTATGGCCAAAGAGCTCCACCGCTAAGATATTGTACGTTGTACATGCAAACTCTTTGTTTTGGCTCAGGATACTACATCTATGTAGACATATCTAAAACGCAAGAGCCTATTTCGAGCACTACTACTGAACGGACCCTTATGGAGTCGACTAGAAAACGAATTATAAACCCGGCGTGCTGGTTATTCGTGCGGGAGGCAGAGAGAAGGCCGGAGTATAAAAATGAGAGAAGATTAAGACTTCTCCCTCTTCCTATGACACACAAGGCAATTTCATGGAAATTAAATTCAACAACTTTCTCATAATATATGCCGAGTCAGTGCATTTGACAAGATTTCAATTCTACCTCTCCGCTTTCTCTCGACCCAGAAAAATGAGAATGTTGTGTCTCAGTAATGCGAAGCACTCCATTCCGCCTCCTGACAAGTCTCTGACTCCATATGCCTCGCAAATGGATGGGAAGAAGGAGGCTAATTGAAACACAAGTCTCTCGGCAGCTCTCCAGCCCTTCTCAAATCGATCTCACTCTGTGCATATTCATAGCTCTCAACTCGATTAGTTTCCGTTTCACAGACAAATCAGAACATCTGGCTCCAGTCAAACCGTAATTACCCTCTTTAACAACACAAGCTAACAGCGGGAGAAAGTTCTGCTACCTAGATAGACGAAAAACAGAAATATCCAATCTGGTTTAGTCGATGGTGGTTTTTCACAAACTAGATTAATCTAATCCTACGCTAGTCTACATAGGGTTAACGCAGGAAATGGAGAAAGCTCTTGTTTCTAATTTTTACCTTTCTCTCCGTATGCAGTGCGGTACTTTCCCCAACACGTCGAACATGAAACATTGGGCATGCAGCCTGTAGGAAAGCGACACGACTTGTTTTTTATTATATTTTTATTCTTGAGTACTGGGGAGGCCTCTAACCTCAAAATCCGATTGAGTGACATAAAAATGCTAAATTGGATCTATATGGCTCAAGTGATCTGAGTGCGGGGAGAGAATGATGTGATATGATATGATTCTATTGTGGTTGTTCTGCGTATGTCTCCGGACGAGGACCTTCTTGGCTCATTCCTATGCAGGCAACGGGGGTGTTTGACGTGCGTTTTTTGGTGGAGTTGAGCTCAGCACGACGGGGACGGTCTCATGCATGAATGCATACTCAGACGGGGACAGAAGAAAGGAAAAGTTCGGATGCCAAACCGACGTCAATCCCATCACGCGTAGAGAAAGTAACCAAAGTCATAATAGTGGGAGAGCTATGCAGAAAAATTGTGAGGCAGTGCGTCGAGCTCGGGTCGCATCCATCCCGTCGAGACTCGACAGTTTATTTTATTGATCATAACCAGGGACAATGGGGGGGATGAAGGACAAAGATTGCAGCGGGAGTCTGAGAAAGGCCTTCAGGAACAAACTTAAAAATATGGAATATTCGCCGCTGCTTTGGTCTTGGTATAGCTAGGTCTCAGTCCCTGCAGGCCTGGCTACACTTACTTAATTCTGCATGAACCCTTGTCATTAATATGAACCTAATGCAGTTTCCCAGTTCCCCACAGACCTATAATGGGGTTGAGGCACGTATAAATCAAGCAAATATTAAAAATTGAGATCCTGTTCACTCCCTCGGAATTTATTCAAAGAGTCTACAGAGGCTTAGGACCACAGGCTATGCTTAAGCAAAGATCTACAGATAATTTGCAATATATGCCCAATATATTAACAACAAACTCTTTGGAGAACCATTAAATTAGCATACACAAATTAGGTGCAGGGCCTTAAGTATAGACAAAATAAATTATTTCAAATATGCACTAAATTTTATCGAAATGGAGGGTAGCTATTACAATTTAATACCAAATGCCGTCAGCAGTTACTATTTCCAAGTACAAATTCGTCTTAATAGTATTCGAAAAAGAACTTTGATTCATGCTCATAGCCTGGTTTTTAAAATAAGGCTAAACATTCATTAAATAGGCACTAAACAGGCGAGGCCACAATCAAAATGTTTAACAAAATTTAGAAAATGAAATTTTGAGGCTTGATTTAATTTTTTTGAAGTTCCCTAGTAAATAAGTGAAAAAACTCTATATAAATCTCTGCTATAGTAAACTCGATTGTAAAAAAAAATTCAAGTACAAACACGCGCAGGGCGGTTTACATGTTGTAATATTGGAACGTAGTAAACTGTATTGCCTGTAGTAAACGTATGCAGATTTATTATAGCCAAGTTAAATCTGCACTACAAGTTGTACTTCTTGATATTAAATAAAATTTAGAAAATGAAATTTTCAGGCTTGATTAAATTTTTTGAAGTTCCCTAGTAAATAAGTGAAATCACGTCATATAAATCTCTGCTATAGTAAACTCGATTGTAAAAAAAATTCAAGCACAAAAACGTGCAGGGCGGCGGTTTACATGTTGTATTATTGGAACGTAGTAAACTGTATTGCCTGTAGTAAACGTATGCAGGTTTATTATAGCCAAGTTAAACCTGCACTGCAAGTTGTACTTCTTGATCTCAGACTTCTTTTCATTCTATTAAGCCTAATAATTCCGTTGCTGCGCTGTGCCAATTGAAAGCGACAGACAATCATAGTATTTTGGAAATACCGAGTCTACGTATGTAAAATCAGTAGCTCAAAATTTATAGTAGTGAAGTGAATGCAGAAGATAAGACGGCTTTTCAATTCAAAAGATCTTTTATTTAGCTCTGCTCCTACTNCAAAATTTATAGTAGTGAAGTGAATGCAGAAGATAAGACGGCTTTTCAATTCAAAAGATCTTTTATTTAGCTCTGCTCATACTCCTGAATTGTGGAGTAAGTAGAATGCTGATGATGTGATAATAGTGTTGTATAAACATGAATATCCGGGTGACAATGCATGAAATGCTGAATTTCACATCTCTGCATAATATGTTTCATGTTTCTCTTACGAGGCTTCAAATATGTATTACAGCAAAGCTAGCGTACAGTATGGCTATTGGAAGTAATCTGTAGTAAGTATATCTTGTCCTGGAGCAAAAACATCTGTATAAACTTAATGAAATACGGATTATTTGTACTGGAAACAGAGATACGAGATACTGTTTCATCTTATGGGGCTTACTTGAGCTACCGTTCTGCTCAACTTTGAAATTAAATTTTCTATAGTTGTCTATTTATTATACAGTTCGAATAAATTGTCTATTTTGATTATTAACTCAAAAAAACTTAAATTCAGAATCTGCGTATTTGAGATTGATTTGATTACTTAGGGCTCAATAGATTAATAGACAAAAATCTGCAAATATTTTTTGTAAGCGTTTTTTTTACCATATGTCATATATGTACAGTGGAATCTACTGTTAACTGAGTATTCTGATCCTATCAGCAATGCTAATGCTCACACGGCATTTAACATATGAAATGCTAAAGAACGATTGACGTGGAAAGGCAATATACATTGAAGCTTGTGCCAGGAAAGATCAGAGACAGCTTTTCCGTACTTTCTCCATTCGGGGAAAGCATTGGAAGGCTTCAATTCCCAGAGCCCGTGAAGCAGATTTCAGGGAGTTTTCCTTTATTCCGCGTATAAATGATGGTTCTGAATCCCCATGAGTGGTTTGGGTGTCAAGATACAATCGACAGGGAGTGTAGCCAAACAGAAGAGAGGCTCTTGTGAAGCCCACAATACGAGAACAACAGGAACTGATGAGCTAAGCCACCACGGCTTATTAGCTCGGTGAAAGGGAGCCCCGCTTTGTAGCTTGTTTGAGTTCCAAGCCCGCCGCGGTAGAACCTAATCTCCTCTCCACTCTCATGCTTCATTCCTAACGACAGACCACATCAAGAGAACGCTCTCCGCCTGGACCCCCCAAAAAATTGTAATATTTTTCCTTCATTTCGGCCCTCAAGAAGGCAGCCAAAAGTGAAAATCGTAAAATTCCTCATGTGGGTAAATGGAGCCTGGGAAGATTGCATTACAGACGCCGCCCTTACCTTTATTGTACATATTACTGGAGAAAACGGAGAGTCGTCAAGAAGCAGCAGGTATCTCCGTCCTTCTGCTCCATTTCCCCATTTCCTTTTCATACCTAATGTTTGTTGGGCGGGAGACCACAGTCGACTAAGCAAAGGCTTCACGGCGGTAGTAGTGCCGACAAGGGGCCTACATTTGCAGGACAGTCAAGGTGAGTGCCTATTCATTCTGACGCTCCTATTCAAAGCCAGACAAGAAGACTAGACGCATATTGCGGAACACGAGACTTTGCTAAAGTGGTGATGAAAATGGTCTTCGCTTCTGTCTCCATATTCTTACCGTTCAACGTCAATTGGGCGTGAATCGTTTGCAACTTTTTTCGCTGGCTCGTTCAAAGTAATCTTAAGCTTAAACGTAAATCACTTAAACGATTTCGTATTCGTGGACAGTTGATGCAAGTATTTAAAATTCGCCCGATTTACAACAAAATCATTAAATGGAAGAATAGCCAAGGGGAAGATGCATTTATGCTTTTTATACACAATTCTCAGCTCATTTGCCAGGCTCATATGATGAACCAAACTGAAAAGGTCCATCTGACCCGGTCCAAAGTGATGCAGGCAGAAAAAGGCAGAAGTTTAACGTCTACCGGAGTGGGGCACGGGGGCCGGGCTGAAGTACGTACTAGGTGTCTTGCTCAAGACTCAAGATCTCTATGAAAGAGAACTAGTGGCAAAGAGCAGAGGAGCTCGGAAGAATCTTTCTTGTTCAGCCAAGTCAGCTTGATTTCCCAGTTTCCCCATATTTGCGTCAACTAAGTCCCGTCGCTTGTGAATAAGTTAGAAGACGCCTCTCAAGACTTTTCTCTCCAAGAAGCCAAGGACCAGCCAGTGAGAACTCCAAGTGTGACACACAAGTGGAGAACGAGCGGAAAAAGGCCTGAGCCAATGCACGGGCATGACGGAAGCAGCAGTCTTCTTACCTAACACCAACTTTCGTTCTTGCCTTTAATTGGGGCGTCAGGTCTCAAAGCACAATAGGATAGGATACGGGGGTACTATCCTATGGCTTGGCCTTCCCGGCCAAGTGCTCGTTTGGATCGAGGAGATGAGCCCCCAAACACTGTTCAGCTTTCAAGGAACTAATTGAATGAGAGAATGGGAATTAAATTACAAAGTTCCTTCTTCTTTTTCTCAAAAATATTTATAATCTGGAGAAAGTCAATGCTGCTCTGCTTTCTCCTCGGCTCGTAATCCTCTGTGGAGTCCTGACGGCCTGGACTGATCAGAACAGAAGTCTAATAGGAAGAAGATGAAAGCAGGACTGGGGAGCTAAGACGGATTTATATTTTCCAAAGTCTTCTTTCGATCCGCTTTTCAGGCGCTTCTGCTTTGAACTTGACACTTTCTTTCTTCCTTCAGGAGTGGGTGAGAGAAAAAAGGGGAAATATCGTAACACTACCCCGCACTATCGCCAACACTTTTCAATTCCTTCTTTTAGGCTACAAAGAGATTGTGATGGGACCATTGGAGAGGAAACAGGCGACTCGCGTCACTTCCAGCTCGGTTTTTGGGCTACATCGATAAAATCAGTTTTAAATTCGGATTGCTCAGCGATAAATTCAAGCGAACTCACCCACAATATCAGAAGTTCTACACTATCGGAATTACAGTCAAAGTTCCAACGAAACGCAGTAAAAACCAAATCAAAATATTTTCAAAAATCCGAACTGAAAGGATAGCTTTATCCAGGACAAAGTAGAGGAAAACCGAAGACAGGCTGAAAAAGCTAAAGGAATAGATATGTTGCCTGGCCGGGAAGTCAGGAGTAGCGAAGCTACAAGCCGACAGGCATGTACACGGGAGGCAAGAACAAATCAAAGCTAAACTGATTTCCATTGATGAATTCCAGTGAAATGGATGGAATGAGGAGAGAAAATGGATTCCTTTCACCAGACTCGCTCTCTCCTGATCGCCTCCACTTATCCACTTTGCACACAGACCTGAGACTCTCTCTTGCCTGTCAACCCTGGCCTTAGTAA
>VNWX01001228.1:0-16040 GCA_009869905.1 Ceratophysella communis
AGTCTAACCTGCATGGCAAATATGACTGCTCGACAAGGAAAGGCCTTGACGGATTCCTATCTAGAAGCTTACGAAGAAATGGCTGAATCCATTAACAAAACGATCGTTAGAATCAAACATGCCAAGAAAACCACCGACGAGAAATTCATGCAATTTTTGAATGATATGGAAGCCAAAGTAGATGAGCTGCGTACCACCATCATGGGAAAGGAGTTTGAATGTAAGTCGATCATGTCTGGAGCTCGTGATGATTGTCAATACCGTTCTGAAGCTGCATATGCTAACTGCGTCGACGTTACAATTGGATTAAAGCTAAACTTTCTCTGTGAAATTGTGAAAATTGCACCGGAAATCTGTGACAATACTCTGCATCATCTTTGTTTCCCAGTCGCCGTCGTCACTGATCTCACGTATGAAATTGATAAACTCGTGGATCAGATGCAAGAAAAGTTTAAATTCAAACTAAACATTGAGAATAATTTGAATAACATCGTTAATTCATCGTTGAATGATACTCTCATCGAAGAAAGTCTCAAAAGTGCCTACCAAGACGCCTACGAAGTAATTGTATCTTTCGTGCTGACCATCAAGTATATTCTCGTTGGTACTATCTGCATGGTACCCTTCAAATCTTGGATGTTCCTAAGGAGATTCTTGCGCTTGAATCGACGAAAATCTTCTTTCTTGGACAGATATCCGGTTTTGAGTGAACGTCAACGGCAGCGTGAGTTCATGCTCCAGATTCTAATGCTCCTGATCCACTTCATTCTTACCCTAGGGGTTTTCATGTTCGACTTTGTGCTCTACTGGATCGAATCCGCTGTCGAAGAAAATGGAAGCATTTCATTTGCGACCGAAGGAGAAATTGGATTCAAGTTTGACGTTCGTCTTGGAGATGGCTTGTCAATTAATCCTTTTGTGGATACCCAAGAGCTATTTGAGAGCATGGATATGGAAATGCGAGGAAAGCATAAATTCTTCACTTCCACCATGAACTGCTTACCGAAACCTGTGCGACCCAGCGGTCTGGCCTTCATTGTACCGGTCTTCCTCCTGTACATCGTGACCATCGTATTTTTGGTCGCTGGGAATAAATTCTTGAAACGACGAGGTGATATTATTCTTTACTTTTTTCCAAATGAACTTTATCGACATGATGCTCATCCGAGCCTGATTCCATTTTGAATTCTTGAGCATGGGAGGCGGTACGTGCAATTTACTCAGCATGTTTGGTACCTGTTGACCATGATAATGACAATGACACACTTACGTGGAGTGCTTACCTAATTTTCGTGATTACGATTTACCTGTTGTATGGTTTAGGTTATCTACTAAATTGGAATTGTCGTTATTTTATTATAGTAGTTGAGTTAGGTAACTAGGATTTTTTTAAGTTCAGAGGCTTACGAATCACGTTACGTGTTTTGTAAGGTGCCTTAGAATTTTCTATGTATAAGTTTAATCAAGGGATCATCTTAATTTTTAACTTTATGCTGCTGCTTTGTGAAATGCTAGGCTCGTAGCTTAGCATTTTGATAAAAATAGGTAGGTACTAACGCTACGTGCCTAATCCATAACTGTGGTCATGCAATTCATAACCTGAAATTATCCTTTTACTGATTATGTACCTGTGAACCTTAGTACCTGGATTTCCTAGTTATGCGTGTACCTACTAAAAATTATTAAACCTATGAATTATTCAATATTTGTGAATCAATCAAGTATAAATATTTTTCAAATATGCACATTAAAATGTATGAATGCATAAATGACGGATTAAATTTTGTTGAGAGAAAGCACCCAGGAGAAAGTTCCAAATTACCGTTGTTCTTTTTATTGAACACGCTCTCACGTGGTTACATTTACAGGTAGGCTTAGACATAGCTTGTCAGACAACCCATTGACCCAAATATTTACATATTATAAGTATTTGATACACTATTTTCCTACAGGCACACACCGGATTTTGCCACAAAAAAAGAAAGTTCAACATTTTTTGGAACTTTGACGAATTACTGTAATAATAGTAACAGAAGGAAAAAGCGTAACATCGCGCAAACAAATCAGGAATCATATTTAGATCCAAACAACCTTGAATTTTTTAAACGAAGCGCAAGCAAGAACAACTGAAGAAGAATGTGCATTTAGGCGTAAATTATACAGATAGATTTCGTCGGATAACTTACGACTAGATGACTCAGATTATTAGCTGAATTATGATAAGATTTCCATGTTTAATATTTCCATTTGTAGGTTCCTCCAGTGGGCATCAAGTAACCACCCAGCATGGGAGTTCCAGGGTAATGCCTGGGGATGTAGTAATGGTAGAACTTGCTCGTTCGGTCCACATTCAAGGGCTTGGACTCGTAGAGGGGACGATAGAAGTCATTCCTTGGGGCGGGATTGCTGTAGTAAGATGGTTCCGACCTTGGTGGCGGATTGTAGACGGATGATGGGCGTTTGTAGGTTTCTTCCTCGAACGCCAGGTGCAGGGGCAGCAGAAGATGGTCGGCGTACCCAGTATGATGATGGGCGGCTGAAGTAGCTCGATGGCGTCACAGACACGGCTCGTCCAGCTCGGATTCCCTGTCCAGGGGTCCATCCGATTTTACCGAAAACGAAATCCGGAAAACGACGTGGGCTGTAGGCATCCAACAAAGCGGCAGTTGTAGCCGAGTAAGGGCTATACCAGAATCTACTGGGGCGAGTCCAGCTCTCCGCGGTCGGCGTGATTGTGATCTTGTAGTTGCCCACGTTGAAGAGGCTAGCATCATCGCTATCCAGAATATCCTTAGTGTATTCCTTGATGTCTTCTAGTCGACTCTTTCGTGCATCAGAAGCACCATAGAAGCTTCGTGGTGGGACGGAAGATTCCCTGACCAGGTCACGAGCTTCAGAGATGGCCCGGCGGGACGAGGAGTAGCTACTGCTCGTTTTCTGATAGCTAGAAGAAGCATTGTAGCTACTCTCAGCATTCAAATCCTCGTAGTGCTTGAGGGATGCTGGGACAGCGGAAGTGGCACGAGTGCTTCGGCTCGGTGTAGGTGCCCTCCATCGAAATTCGTAGTCTTCCATCTTAGCTCAAGTCCAATGAATGCAGAGCGGTCTGGAATTAAGAAATTTAAGGGTCAGCTTATCGATTAGGTAGAGTTGAATTTTTCAGACGGTTCAGAAAATTTTACCATGAGATTTCTAGAATTATTGCTAATACCATTGAATTATGTTTGAAAAATAATCTCGTAAGGATACACACAAAATGCCACTTTAATTGCATTTGCTAATTAGAGTTAACGATGATGCATAATGCTCTTCCTTGAGCGATTGCAACGGAATACAAAATTAATTTTATAATAAAACTATTGCTTCAAATACTAAAAAATAGAACGGCAGCTTACCAAGAGTACTACCACTCGGTCCGGTCACTTGAGAGATAAAGAAAGAGCCCGAAATCGGGACGAGAAGAACGAAGAGTTATTAGGACACTAGGATGATGCTAGAGCTACGCGCGGAGATCCCGAATCCCAAATTAGATTATCGTCTGCCAAGCACCATGCTATGCTCCTTGCTAAGAACTCTCGTTTCTCGTTTTTTTAAAAGCCTGTCTTCCTGGCTGAGCTTGTTTTAAACGTAAGTAGCTATGTACTGGTAGTAGGTACCCGTCTGCCTGTCTTTCGGATATTTGCAGTTTACATTTTTACACAAAGATTTTTATTCGAGAGAGAAATCTCAAAATAGAAATCTTGTTAGGGATCCGGGGTGATTCTGAAAATTCCGGCTGTTTTACCGAAGAAGCTTTTTAGACTGGCTATGCGTGCGTGGCTTGATAGACACAGTTTGGATTTAGAACCACCTACTCCCATTTAAATACTGTTTTAATGCCAAGGTTCCAGCCGTGTTTTATGAACGTGGTGAAAGTTGGATTACCGAAGCACACAGATTTTTTTGGTATTAGCTGCACTGAAATGGTCATTTTCATTCATGATGAATGGAAGCGTCATCCGGGTAACTGGGTGACAGAATTTTTGGTTTGGCGAATTCTGGCGTAAACTAGTACCATTACGTGATGTAGTTCATATATGCATAATATGCTAATTATACCTTGCGACTTGCGACTGCGATCCACTGTAAATCGTTAATAACTTAAATTTTTGAGACGAAACGGCCAAAAACGCGGACAAGCTTCCTGAGCCAAGTCGACCAGGATAATACCCATGAGAATTAAAAATTGGCGTAAAGAGTACATCGAATTTCTATAAGCAACATTTATCTGGATTAGCATCTATTCTCTTATCTGCTTACATGATCTCTGCACCATATCGTTTCGAATCTGGGTTAAGGGAACTATGCTACAAGAACTCGAACGTATTTTCTTAGCTCCAGATACGATGCACGTTTGAAGAGTGAGTCTACCCGTTATAAATAGACAATGGACATAAACGAACGGGTGAGAACAGCTTCAGGCATCCGTATCTGATTCAATAAATAGTTGAATTAAAAAAAAATAAATGCAGACAAAATCATAGGTTTTCAGCGTAATCTGGAAATTTTTGCGCATTCGAAATATTCGAAGATTGCAGAATCTGCTGATTTTTCAGCTTAAATAATTGAAGGGAATTATGCTAGAAGCACTCGAACGTATTTTCTTAGCTCCAGATACGATTGAAGAGTGAGTCTACGCGTTATAAATAGACAATGGACATAAAAGAACGGATGAGAACAGCGTCAGGCATCCGTATCTGATTCAATAAATAGTCGAATTTAAAAAAAATAAATGCAGACAAAATCATAGGTTTTCAGCGTAATCTGGAAATTTTTGCGCATTCGAAATATTCGAAGATTGCAGAATCTGCTGATTTTTCAGCTTAAATAATTGCAAGCAGCAGGCGTTGAACGTTAGACTACAATGGGTATTGAAAGTTTAAACTGTGAACAGCAGATGAAGCAGAAAGTTGACCTTCTTGTTTTGGCCTCATGCCCTGTCAGTGTAAATGATTGTATGTAAAAGACGGACTAAACTGGTTCACTTTTTTGGCAGTGGGGCTCATACACAGAGCATAGCCAGATTTCTTTTCAGCTTGACTGAAACTGGAGCATTCCCATCTGTGAATCTTTGTATCTTATTCTGATTTCGAAGATGACGATTTCGAAGCATCTTATGAAAGATCTTGGGATCAGAGCATCTTACTATGAATGATCTTGAGATCAAGGCATCTTTAATCTGCAGCAGTGATAGCGTCGTTTTAAGATGGGAAACCTGTATGTGGCATCATCTAGCGAATTGCTTATTCAAGGCATTGGAATTTGAATTTAGGAATTGGCGCGGGTATAATTCTACTGTCCCGTTGTTGTCGCTTGACTTTTGTGGAAGAATTTTCGTCGCCGGTCATCGGTCAAGTTTCAGGTCACCTGTCAGGTGACAGTCTATCACCGTCATCTCTAACGTGTATAGTCACAGTTGTACAGCATCGCTATTATCGCCGCATTTCCTGTTGATCAGTCAGAGCACAGAAAGAGCTCGTGCCGGAGGTATGGCATTAATTTTGTAAATATTTTATTCTCTCCATATTTTACATTTCTCAATGTTCATTAGTCAGGTCATCAGGTCAATATTTTTAATATCAAGATACACGAACCACAGTACTTACCAGTTATATAATGATGAATGCTTTTTTTGGGTATTCATTCAAACATGTGACATGTGACATGTAACTAGCAAGCATCTATGCTACTAATTTTTAGTAGTTACAAATTAGGAATTACCCTGATTTTATCCCGGTAATTTACGTCATACATAGCCCATTTTGTATTTTTGTTGTTCGCGCGGGTGTATTGGTGGCGTCTGGCTATATTTTTTCATCAAAAAATTTGCCTCATGCGTGCGATTTTAATTAAGTATAAAAACCGAAACAGTGCTGATGCAAATAATCACAGGCAGGCAAAGTGATGTGACCTGGAGGCTGTGCGATTAGACAAGGAGTGACATTTTGTGGTTCATTTAATCCACGATTGTAATTTGTAGTGTTTAGAAATTCTAAACACATGTGTTTGCTGTTCCATATGCGAAGATCAGGAATCGGAACCAGAAATTGTTACGTTGTCCTACTTTTTGCACTACAGTGACTGATAATTTTCTGAAAATTTCGTCGGTTGGGTTATTCTTCTTCCAAAGCGATTTAGTTGGGTGGCTTGAGGATTAAGGATTATGATTACGGGTTTCGAAATTGGTCTGGTCTGGTGGACTGATAATATTAGATTTAGTAAATTGCACGATATGTGACCGTTTCCTGTCCCATCCGTAGGTAAATATTTTGTCTACTCGTATCATTTTGGATTGAATGGAGTCAGAAGCAGCAGGACCGTCGACCTTAGAATCTTCAGCAGTAAAAAACCGTACAAGCCGTAGCCGAAAACGCCCTTCTTGTTTGAGCAATGTCATTCGAGCTTCTCAGATAAAGCAAGACTATCTGTCGACGGGATGCAAAGTACTGGATGAATTCCTGCAAGGAGGTATCCCAGGTTTCGGAATAACAGAAATCAGTGGCGAGGCGTCGAGTGGCAAAACACAGATCAGCCTTCAACTAACTCTATTGGCTCAGTTACCTGTCGCAGACGGCGGCTTGGATGGTGGATCAATTTACATCAACACGGAACAATTTTTCCCGTCAAATCGACTCCTTGAATTGAGCACTCACTTCAAAGCCAAATATGGCTCAGCACTTCCAGAAATTCCAATGGACAAAGTTTTAGTGGAACACATCTCAGATTCCGAGGCTCTGCTCAATTGTATCGATACTCGTCTTCCAGCTCTGCTAAGGGACAAGGATAGGAACATTCGTCTAATTGTTCTGGACTCGATCGCCGCGGTCTTCCGTTCAGATTACGACAAGAATGAATATGAAACGGGTACATGATATTCGCCTAGTCGGAGTTGGTCTTCACAAGCTTAGCCGAGAATTCAAAGTTACCATTGTTGTAGTGAATCAAGTTTCCGCGTCGTTTTCTCTTGGCGAGAATATTCCCTCTTTGGGACTAACTTGGAGTAATTTAGTGACCACAAGACTGATGTTGTCTCGTTCAGGTGGCAAACGTTTGTTGAATGTCAAGTTTGCTCCGCACATTCCTAATGGTTCTATTCTAATTGAGCTTACGTCCAGTGAAGGCATTCAAGCTGTGGTTCCGGAGTTTATGAAATCAATGGAGACGGATTAGAAAATTGCAACTTTTAGAATTTAGCTTGTGACTGAAACTGTAAGGTTACCTATTTCAACCTGTTACCTGTTCCCTGTGATGATTGTAAGTTCAGATAAATCGAAATGCGATCCCTTGTATTGTATTATTGTGATTTTAGAATTTTTTAACATGATGAGCCGAATTTGTTGAGTTCGTAACTTACTTAAATCTTAAAGCAAGCCTAAATTTCAACCATAAATAATGTAAAGTTGAACGAGGGGTTCGATCGATTAGATTTCTTTTAGTTCAGATTCAGGCTCAATTTTCAATTGATGAACACAGTACTTATATTTTGCAAACCGCCGGCGTTTTTCTAGTTCAGAGCATTTCACTTAATTATAATATAATCTGTATATCTTATTTAGAAATAATTTTGCCTTTGCGTAAGCAATGCAAAATGTAGATGTAAGTACATGTTTGTGCGTGATGCGTGACGAAAATGCGTAATCTGAATCTGGACTTCATAAACAACCGGATATTTCGACTATTTACATTACAAAATATGCGTTTATTCAGCAATGCATGCATACTGACACTAGAAAATGCATTGAGTCATCAAAACTTGATAATCATATCATAAGTGACAAGGCAAGTAATAATTTCTAGCTTAATCACTTGTAATTATCGAAACACGCCAGGTCATTCCGCTTAAATTTTAACAATGGAATAGGAATGAAATGCGTGATGAATTTACACCAGTACCTACTTTATAACGATTAGCATATAATATTTCGATAATTCGGTTAATTAATAAGTTATAATAATGCTACTTATGTCGTAACCCGACAATTGACTTGAACTATTGAATTCTTGCCCAATAGGCCTAAAAACTTTGACTACCGTGTGACTTTGAGGAAGTAGTCCCTCTGTCCGAATTTTGGCCTAATCCCGGCCATCGGATCTGATGTGGGCTGTCCGCCAAAGAATGCATTCATGTCCAGCCACCAATATGGACCCGTTGTTCGCTTCTGTTGCGGTTTATTCTGATTGAACAGAATATTAAGAAGCTGCATCGTTTCGGATGGAGCGGATTCTGCTTGAGGTCGTGCTGGTGCGGGAGTAGGGACTAACGAATTGAGCCAATTCCCGGATAAAATCGATTGAATATCCAGTGCAGGATTAGGTTTGGGCTGTTGGTGTTGAATGACTGGAGGCTGCTGCGGGGTTGATCTCAGAGCATTATTCTGTTTTCCTTGACTTTGATTATCCGCTGCAATTCCTAGTAGAAGTTGATTGAGTATATCGGCTTCTTGAGTTGGGGTAGTTGAAGGTGCAGGAGCTTGGGCTGGATTTGGTTTTGGCTTAGGAGTTGTGGTCTGAGATGGTCGTTGAACTGAGGTGGTTGTGCTTGTGGCATCCGAATTCAGATTAAAGTTGAATAACGAATTTCCGCCGAAAAGTCCGGGTCTCTGCTGCTGCTGACCAGCACCGCCGAATAAACCCTGACCTTGTTGTCCGAGACCGAAGAGATTTAAGGCGGGTTGTTGCTGTTGGCCGAAGATATTGGTGTTTGATTGTGGTAGCCCGAATAGATTCGTTTGTTGCGGTTTCTGCTGCTGCTGACCGAATATATTCGTCTGAGGCTGGCCGAAGATACTTGTCTGAGGTTGACCAAATATATTAGTTTGTTGCTGCTGAGGTTTCTGCTGTTGCTGTCCAAAGGGGTTGGTTAGTAAAGAGAGCATGCTGCTAAGTGCTGTTTGAATCGGATTTGCAGTAGTCGCTGGTTGTGTTTGTGGTGGAAATTGCTGCGGTGGTGGGGTAACTGGGCGCTGCTGCTGAACTTGAACAGGAGCTGCGGCTGCAGGTTTGGGTGACGTTTTCCCTTGATTATCAATCAGAGAGTAAATGGATTTCAAGTCAGTATCCGAAAGTCCGTTAATGGCTTCCTGGAGATTAGCTGGTTTTGGAGTTGATTTGTCCTGATTACCAGTTCCGCCATTGGCTTTGAGTAATCCGTCAAGTATTGCCAGTTGTAAAAGATTCTCGAGTTCTGCTTCATTGTTGATCGGCGGGTGCGTGGAAGGTGTAGGAGGCGGCGTCGTAGTGGATGGTTTCCTTCTTCGTGTCGTGGTACCAAGGGTGGTGGTCGTAGCAGTGGACGTCGTTGCTGGAGCAGCTGTGGTTTGAAATAGGTTCAGTAGGTCGAATATATTGTTCTCTGGTGGATTAGTCGAATGGCCTGCATGCGGGGTTGATTGACCCAAACCGAATAACTGATTCAGAATTTCCTGCTCCGTTGAAAGCGGGGTTGGAACTTGCAGTGGTTTGTTCTGGGCTTGACCATGGTCACGATTTTGATTTTGTGGGATGTCACTTCCTTCCGGTGGAAACAAGATAACCTGCGGGCTTCCGAGTTGTGATTCTCGCTCGCGGTCGCTTTCAACGGGTTGAAAATCTTCTGGAAGTTTCGTAGTGGTTGTGGTTGCGTACGTGACAGGACTCAGGATCACGGTGGAAGGTCGCTGTGTTGTGGTTGTTGTAGTGGTCGTGGTGGTGGTTGTAGGATTCGTCAGACGAATTGTTGGTCGACGCCGTGGTGTGGTAGTACTACTCGGGGTGGAGGTCGGAATGAAAGTTGACGTTGATTGTCTGGTCGTAGTCCGCTGAGGGGTCACAGGCGCAGTTGATGTTGATTGTCTGGTAGTACTTCGCTGAGGGGTCACAGGCGGAAACGTCGTACTGGATGTCCGAGGATGATTCGGAGATTCAGCTTCCACAATGGTCACTCCACCGGAGCCAAATTGCCTGATTTTACTGGAAAGCTTTCTCCTTGTTCCTGTGCCAGGCGTAACTTCATGGTGGAACTGACCATTATTTTTCGATATTTTATGTTCTGTTGAAATAATTGAATCTTTGTTGAGAAGGGGATGTTGCTTCTTCCGGACACGGAAAGTTGATCGAAGATCAGGTGCAAATGGAACTTCATCCACGCCTTCGCTCAGATTATGTGTGATATGAATTTCTTTGTTTTCAGGTAGTTTCGGATTTTTGTGGGACAGTACTGAGTCGCCATTGAGTAGTGGATGCAAGATTTGGATTTTGTACTGAAGTCCACTATTGTTATTCTCGAATTCACTGATAATGGGAGTAGAACTGTTTACAAATGGATTCGAACTCTCACCGATCTGTAAATCTGTTTGTTCTGGTTCGTAAGGCAAGGGACTGGAGTATTTCAGATCTTTTTGATAATCTTCTGGAACGTCTGTGTAATATGAATCTTGATCGTCTTCCAGTGGAGATGATGATGATTCTTGGATGGATTCTACTTTGGTGATACCTCGCAGTGCAAGTTCCATTTCCTCATCATAATTTTGAACTGTATTCGATTCTGTTGCAGCCTTAGTGACCGATTTGCTGGTGGTGCTACTGCTGCTTGGAATTCTCGAAGTCTGATAAATTTGACTTGTGGTACTGCTAGGAATTCTCGAAGTTTGATAAATCTGACTGGTCCGATCACTCTGTTCGTAATTTCCAAGTAAATCTGTGATAGGCTGCGGGGATGACCTTCCGGCGAATGGATCACCTTCGTTTTCAATTTCTGTATTCCATTCTGCCGGCGGAAAGTTTCACTTTCTTCACGACTTTTCGTATCCGACGACGACCATTTCCAGGCTCGCCATTTTGCTGTCGTACTGGCCGTCGGTTTTCGTCAGGCTTTTCTGTGGTACTTGTCATGGTTGGAATGGCTGAAATTGGCATTCTCTGGGTCAATCGCTGTCTCACGCTCATGGGTGATTGAGTTGGGGTCGTGTAAGCACTTGTGGAAGGCTCAGGTTCACCCATTCTGTGCGTCATTAGTGACTGCCACAGAAACCGGGGCTTCGGAAAGACGCTTGAGTATCCGACTCTCATCGTAAACTCGAAAGGAACTTACACCACAGTGCACTGGAATCGAAGCTAAGCTCAGTAATTGTAGAACAATAGTCACTAGAATTATTGAGCTACGGCTTCGCCGTAAGAATTTATTCGTAAGCTCCATTTCCAATGTCCACTAATGTGACATTTAAACTACCAGCCTTTGACAGAACGACACTTGAACAGGGTCTGAATCAAAATGCAAATGTAGAGCTAAATGAATATTATTTTAAGTAGGTAAAAGGTGACGACGCGTTTGGTTGACGAAAAGGAACGTACTAAGGCTTAGAACTATTGAAGTTTCATTTACTCACCCTTGTGGGGTGTGGGTGCACAGGCAAGCAAAAGTGTTTTAGTAAGACTTCTCAAGATGCATGCAAGCAAGATCTCATGCGGCTGAAAAACGCATCTTCGTATAGATAGGTAGAAGCATGAGAAAAATCTTTAAGACAGGAGGACTGGCTTAGGCAGAACTTTCTCTTTTCTTGGCATAGATTTTCTTTATAGTTTTCGCTCATCTTTGGATTACCTGTATTCTTCTTATTGCATGGTCAGTAATTAGATTTTGCATGTTGTATGAACAAAATACTGGTTGGATGGGTGAATTCCACGTATGCGTATGAGTGATAGTGAAATGACCATTGCCCTGTGGGTCGGCTTTGCCACTTTGTGCGGCTTACGTTTTAAGTACTTGGATTACAATATAATTAAACATTTTGGCGTTGGCGTATTGAAAATTGAAATTGAATCGATCCTTTACGTTCAGTTGCGTTTAATTTATTGTATGGCTACGGCTACGCATGTCGCACGCACTTGTGACTCAATTTTCATTCCAATAGATTTGAAAGCGATCTGTTAGATCATTTTAGTTAATTGGCTTTAATTTGTAGTAAATTGCATTTGTATTGCCCTGTAGTTGCGCAATTGAATATGAATTTAACGTGTTACTGTAACGGTTAAGTGGATTTAAAGCCAATTTGAGTTTTTTTTATATTCAATTATTTTCTGTCAGTTGTGCTTTTGAAGATTTTTAAGCAACGCAAATTTTTGAACATTTTGAAGACGAACACGTTAAATGAAAAAAATGCTAGCGAAAATTATGCTTTTGTCACATTTGCCATGCTTTCATAAGCTCAAGTAATTAGGGCTTCATTATGCTCATTTGCGTGTTTGCTAATGGATTGTGTACAATTGAATAAATATAAATGTTCAATTAAGTAGTATTAAATTAGTAGGTAGATTTAAATGTAAATTGGATGCCAACACTAACAGGACGGCAAGGCAAGTGTGGAAGACTGTTGAAATTGAAAGCGTTTTCCTTGGCTTGGCTTGACCAAGCTTTTCCGTATTGTTATGCAGCGTTTTTGCTTTAAAAACAAGTTTAACCAATCATTACAAAAATGTACGTTTTTGTGGCGGAAGTCTGATCAAGTCTTAAGATTCTATAGTTTAATTTTCTTTTACTACTTCCTATACCATGTAAATTTTTTGGAGTGCATCAATCATCAATGATGACGATGACAAGTACGTGTGAATAGTAAGAACTGAAGGGTGCTTTAGATTTTTGGGGCAATGACAATAGGAAGAAATTAAGATTTGGCAAGATGCACAAAATTAGAATTACCTGTACTTACTCTTGTTAGTCTGCTCTTAATATTACTTACCTGTGCGTAAGCGTAAGTGATAATGCAATGTACAACAAGTGCGAAGTAGGCAGTATTGTCTTGCTCCACGTGTGTACCCATCCATTAATTGTTATGACAGACGGACCTCATTGCAGTGCAACGTGCAACTTGAGTAGCCGACTCAAACGAGGTGCAATGTGCAATACACAACTTAATCTTAAGTTTTAAATATGAACTAGGTGTGTATTGTTCTGGGTAACGCAGGGAAGGGATGATGGATGATGGACACTAGCGAACATGAGCCAGACGAAATTCGTCAAGCCGAATTGGCAACTACTACGCCAGGACGGAAAACCATGCCTGTGTCCGCAATATTTCAGGGTTTAACCTCTATTCATTACAATTACCTTGATTTCGTTTCGTAGGCATATGAGTGGATTAGCATTATTTAGAGCACGAGTTTACAGACGGATTAAATTCATAGTTTTGGTTTCAATTTTCGATGCTTCCTTACGACTTGCAGCAATCGTACTTGGGCGAGTTTTGTTTTGAGAATATTTTAATTACCTAGCCGTGAATAATTTCGCCTTCTCACTTGTTTTGCGTTGCTCACTCACTTCCCA
Source organism: Ceratophysella communis (assembly GCA_009869905.1). Classification (NCBI taxonomy): domain Eukaryota; kingdom Metazoa; phylum Arthropoda; class Collembola; order Poduromorpha; family Hypogastruridae; genus Ceratophysella; species Ceratophysella communis. Next base: position 13,337 of record VNWX01001228.1, read on the forward strand.
CCATCATCATATCATCCTGAGCGTCATGTCGTCGTGAATAAATAGGCTGTGGAGACGAAGCACGCGATGTAAATAAAATGCAGCAAGCACCGTGTATCGCACACCAAAACTTATTAAAAGCATTTGAGATTGAGACTGACCCAAAATTGAGAAGTATAAACAATTGCAGATAAAAGATTGCATAGGTATTCCTAATGGCCTGCTGCAGATTGCACAGACGAAGTATTAATAATTTGGTTGGGGTTTTGGCATGATATGATGACTTAATCATTGGGTTTAAAGTACTGTGGATGGTCTTGGTTAAATCAGGACGCAGAAGAATGATGTCTTCATGCTGAGTTTCCTATGTTATTTTGTTGAATAATGCGTTACAGAATTGTGCGTTTACGCGTTCTTATCTGCATAATTTTTGTCACATGCGGAATTGAATTACCTATGATAATTCTATTTTTGTGGATTTCAGAGGAATACTTGAAAATACGCAACAATGGAAAACCAGCCAGCAGAATCAAAGTTCCTAGAATTTGCCAATATCTCAGCCGTTGAATCCCTGGCCTCAGCACTGAAAACGAATATTATTCCAAATCAAGAGTACTTCCTGCAAGGCTCAATTCTCGATCCTGGTGTGGAAATTCTTCTTCATCGTCTCCGTGGTCTCTGTGACAATGTTGACGTTGGGCCAGAATCCTTCCATGACCATGAAGCTTCCTTCATCCTGTACCATACTCCAGTTGGTCAAGGTCCACAGCCTTGCCTGACGCTTCGTGTACGCCGAGCCATGGATGACCCAACTTCAGCCTGGCAGCTTCGTTACTTAGGAAATCCGGAACTTGGAGATAAAAGTCGGCCTACCATGATTCGGACGATTTTGGATATTTCTTGTGGCTCAGATATTGTTGAATTTTTGAAAGAACTTGGATTTCGTCGTGATTTTGATTTCGTGACCAAGGGATATTTGTTTCGGAAAGGAAGATTGAAGATTACTGTAGGCAAACTGTTTCGATATGACTCAAGCAAGGCACCACAAGATTTGGAACCTGTGACGGGGTCACATTATGTTGAAATGAGTATTGTCACTCCAGGTGGACAGGATGTGGTGGGTGAGGATATGAAGAACTTGGCGGAACCATTTTGGATATTTCTTGTGGCTCAGATATTGTTGAATTTTTGAAAGAACTTGGATTTCGTCGTGATTTTGATTTCGTGACCAAGGGATATTTGTTTCGGAAAGGAAGATTGAAGATCACCGTAGGGAAACTGTTTCGATATGACTCCAGCAAGGCACCACAAGATTTGGAACCTGTGACGGGGTCACATTACGTTGAAATGAGTATTGTCACTCCTGGTGGACAGGATGTGGTGGGTGAGGATATGAAGAACTTGGCGGAACAACTGAAACCTCTCATTGTTTTGGATAAAATGGATGTCAGGAGATAAATTAATTTAATTTTGCCTTATCGAACCTTAATGTATTGAAAAATCCACAGTTGTTTCCCAGTTGTATATATTTTGTTCTAATTTTTCATGTTGGTATTTGAAAATTTGAATGTATTCTCTGAATTAAATACTTCGTAATGGGCTATACGCGTGTTGTCTCTAATTAGTGAATAAAAGTAACAAGTTGCTTTTCGATACGGTTATTTCGAGGCACTCGCATTAAAAACAAGGTTGAATATATCGAGCTTGTCATTTCGAAATGTTATCTTGGTACTGGTACAGTTTAGGTTAGGTTTTATTTGGGATTAAGTTTTTGATTGTTGGTAGTCATAATTGAAGGAATCATTAAACTGCAAACTGCCTTTTAATTTTAATTAGTAATCTCCCACCAAGGTCGTTGGCTATTGTCCTAAAGTTTACCCCTGCATGCATGCTCCGCAGGCAGTATCTAGCCTTTCGCGCTACTCGTCTGAGGCTAAGCTTTTGGCGGCATGCAAAATTGAAGCGGAGAAATGAAACAAAGACGGAGCAGCGCAGCGTGGAAGCTTGAACTTTTGACGTCTCGGTCATCATCTGGATTTTAATTTGACCTGTCACCTGCCAGTCACGGTTGTTAGTTAAGAGTCTTAACATTGGAACAATATCAAGGTAAATATAAAACTTTTAGCATTTTCATATTTCAGTTAGGCATTGTAAATTGTAAGTCGTACACACGTATACTATTGACTGTGTCACGAAGAGCCCGCCAAAAATATTTAACAAATTCACAATTAATTAAACATACATGTCATCAGCTGTAAAATCAACAGAAAGTTATCATCTGTAGGTATATTTAGTTTACTTGACTTTCATTCTCAATTTCCGTTGTAGTTTTGACCTGGTACCTTGGACGTATGTTGTATGTATGGTATTATTTGTACTTACTAAACTTAAGCCACTGAATAACTTAATTCTTTGGCTCGTTTTGCTGCTCATTATTTGTTTTGCTGATATAAAATCGATTATTTCGTAATCATCAATTACAACGTACAAAGTAAAGTAAGAACCGATTTCCAAACAGGGAACATCTGATAGTAGTTTGAAGCGCCAGCTGTGGCATGTAGTATCTGAGCGTGCGATGCGGGTTATAAATATTGTTAATACACCCTGTCATCATCCGTTCAACTTTATTCTCATACAATTTTATTTTACTTTCAGATAAACATAAACAGTTCACATATCTTTTGTGTGCTGTATGCAGAATCCCCGTCTTGGTCTCGGATATTTT
>VNWX01001229.1:0-16033 GCA_009869905.1 Ceratophysella communis
CCGGATGCCCAATGTCTAGAGCTGAGACGGACAGGACTCCAATCAAATGGCTTGACGGGCTTGAAGTCAAGGACGGTAAGCTAATTTTGTTCAATTATTACAGTAGTTCTATTGCTATGCCGTGCAAATATATTCCTAAATGAAGATATGCTTTCATGCGTTTTGTTTTAAATATTAGGTGAGATTTTTTACAATGATGAGCCGCTCCATATCTATGCGTAAGCATGAACGAGCTCCCGACTCCTCTTCCGTCTTATTAAAAACTTCTGCTACAATTACGTGCTTACAACTCCATACCTGCAGAAACTCGAGCATAAGGGAGCAATAGGAATTGCAGATAAATATGGCCAGATCTTAATCAAAAATCAAATGGCTTCTCACGCGGATCTTTGCGAGAAGATAACAGGTAGGAAGCGCAAGGCGTTACATCGTTACAAATGATGTTTTAGACCAGAAGGTCTACTGGGATGGTCTTGTCCGTCCGTCCGTCCGTCTGTCCCAAAAGACGCTATGTAATATCGTTCCTAAGCTAAGCAGACTTAACGCTATGATAAGTTTTTTTTAAAAAAGGAAACAAACGTTGATCGTTACATTTGACATGACGGTAATGAGTATTAATTTTCAATAAAAATAGGTCGATAATAATAATGGATTATTACTAGTAAAAAATATATTTAAGCACTTCTACGTCCAACACTGCATTTATATATTACTTATATAATATATACCTTATATTTTAACTGTACTATAACTATTACTAATTAAAGAGTTATTGCTATTACCGTATTCATTATTTGCTAAGCCATATGTTATACATGTTTCCAATACGCTGTTCCTTGGCCTTCATCCTTTGGTAATGCTCCCGCCGGTGCTGGCGGTCTTTTCTTCTTTAATCCTTTCCTCTTCCTCCTTGTATCTTGATTGTCGTCTTTCACGCCTAATAAAAGTATCAACAGTGTACATTTTATAATAATAATACAAGGGAATTAAGACTTTATATAATCTCAAATCTCACCTGTTTGTAATCTTCGTCCTAAAATAGCGAATTTTGCCCTTGACCCGAGGGGCATTTTTGGCCACGTTCTTGAACTGCCTCTCAAATTTTTCCTCTTTTTGGCGCTGCTTTTCGGAGCCCTATTCAAATTAAAATTACGTTATATAATGTACGCTATGTTTATTTGATAAGTCTGAATTTAAGTAAAAATTATTAAAATCGTCTTCTTACACTTTGCTTGTGAACAGAAATGTAAGCCAGCAACTGAGCAGCATAACTTGGATTATTTCTAATAATCCAGTCGTTTTTCTGTTTCTGCCGGTAGAACTGCTTCTTCTTACCGGTTCCTCCTTTGATTCGACCTGTGACATTTTACTTGCATTAGTAAATATACTTTAAAATACAAAAAACGCATAGAGCGTTATCAATCAGATGCTAATAAACAAGCGTCGCTATAATCAGATCCGCGAAAATACTGACGCCGTATGGCCTAGCGCCGAGCAAAAAAAACGAAGTATTTGCACCAAAAAAATTTGGGCAGAGTTTTGTTTCGATTTTGTTTATTCTGTTGGGGGAGTTGGGGTTTCCGGCCAGAGCGAGGCTCTGTGGATAAAACACACCGGGTGCGAACTCAAACCTGAAAAAAAATTGCAAATCCATAGCTCAAGAACAGAAGAATCCGGGTAAATCTCGGCAGAATCCAGGTAGAATCACGAACCGGGACCCAACATCAACGGCGACTCGGAAGGCACATACCCGCTAACCTAATACTTAATCTAAGCACGCGTCGTTGCTTTTAATGATGCGGAAAGTAGTTAAGATGCACCGAGTCAGCGGCGAATATATTGCACGCATATCACACATGTGATTAAGCCTAGCGCCGGGCAAAAAAAAACTAAGTATTTACACCAAAAAAATTTGGGCAGAGTTTTGTTTAGATTTTGTACATTCTGTTGAGGGAGTTGGAGTTTCCGGCCAGAGCGAGGCTCTGTGGATAAACACACCGGATGCGAACTTAAACCTGAAAAAAAATTGCAAATCCATAGCTCACGAACAAAAGAATCCGGGTAAATCTCGGCAGAATCTAGGTAGAATCACGAACCGGGAACCTGTCAGCATCAACAGCGACTCGAAGGCACGTACCTGAAGACAGTAAGCTGAACTTGTGCATGCAATACAACCTTAAAGCAAGCAGAAGGCTGTTTGGCTCTCATACCGAAATTGCGAATTTTACAAAAAAAAATTAAATTATGTAGCCTCAAGCGCCAATTATACTACCGCGCATTAAGTATATAAAAGTTCTAAAATCAATTCACTTTTTAAAATAAACTTACAATTCCTTTCCGCCACTGGCAAGGTATTTGCAGGGCGGGCAGGAAGCTCCCGGCGCTTGTGCACGTCAGCTATTGCCCGGGTCATATCCCGTGCTGACTGCTCGCCGGGTGAGAGCTTCTTCTTAGATAACCCTTTCAACCCTTTCACGCGCTCTGGGATTTGGCAATCCGGATGTAGCCCGTATTTAAGGGGCACGGGCCTAGAAGGCTGCTCCACCACTCGGGCCACTCGCACTCGGGGCGGCGGCGGAAATTCCGACGGCGTCGGTGCTTTAAAGATTTTGGCTGAAATGAAAACAAACGAATTAGCACGTGCTTATAAAGTACAGCGACAGCAGAGCATTATATGCGAATAGGCTGCCCGTCCTGTTCTATTTCAAATAATTAAATATCTTCTGCCATTAATAATGGACATGGTAGGTTAAGGGCGATAACCTGCACAAAAATCTGTCTCTACTTATATTACCGACCCGTATAATTGCGCATGCAATCATTTATACATTACGGGCCGGTATCAATTGGTGGAGCTTTGCACTATTACACCTGGTTACCATATATCTACTATTCACTTAAAACATAAATGCGAATTTTGAGACACTAAACCGGAGACACTAGACGCTAACTCAATCAGCATAATAGCTAGAAAAGGAGGAGGCTGCTAACTCAATTCGGTGTGAAGTTTGAGTGTCACTTAAAAACAGTGTTTAGTGAATGCTTAATTAAATAAAACCAGAAACAAAATCATGTGAAATATGCAAAATATATGAAAATCACAAGGAGCCTGCCGAAAATGTGCTTAGAAATTATTTTTCGTGGGCATTTTTTGATGGATGTTCAACGCGAAGGTTCTGAAGCATGAAACTTGACCATGACCATGACAAAAGCGAAATTCCCAAAAAACACTCAAAAGAAGTCATTATCGTAATATATCTTATAGACTTGAGAAAATCTCACGACAAGAAGTGAATGATTGTGCCTAAAAGTAGTCAAACTTTCTCTCTCAATCTCGCAAACTAAATATTTTTGACGTTTCATCTTTACCCTGTTTCATCTTTATTTATTTAAGCTCAAACAACAGTCGGAGCGGTCTAAGGGACATGTACTGTAAATGGGTTTATGCTAAACCATAACACCTGAACTGTTATAGTCGGTAAATAGCTACTTTATGCTTCATTTGCCTTAAAAGTTACGCGACTTAGCTCTCTACTTATATATTATAATTCTCGTGCTAATATCTGGAGTCGGAATTTTTGGAAACATTTTGAGTACAATTGTGCTGACACGGAAGAACATGAAGAGTTCAATAAGCTACATTCTTCTCGAATTGACATTCAACACACGATGTAGTTTGCACTAATTTAAAGCTCTGCGCTATTAAAATAATTGCTCACCATATTCTGTGCGCTGCTCCTCCAAGCTTACGGCAAAACTTGTTTCCGTCTTCTCCGCCGCAACCGGCGGCGTGTGCACAAAAACTTTCACCAGCCTTTTTAAAGGCGCCGCAGCCGGCGTCAAAGAAAAAACTCTGTCCCGCGTCGTGACAGACGCCTTAACTGGCGTCTTTCCGGGTCCTTGACGTTTGTCACTTCGCACTTTGGCCAGAGTCTTATGAGACGCTGTTGAAGGCGTCTCTTGACGCTTGACACTCCGCACTTGGGTCGGCGTCGTCCTTGGCGGATTAGCCTGGGAATTCGTGGGGTCACGGAGGGTCACGGCACTGAGAGGCATGGCAAAATTTAAAAAAAATCGAGCGCTTCCGTACAGAGCTGCTGACCGGCCAAGAAAGGATTTTGGACTGTCTAAAGAAAGACGCCTAGAAAGGACGCCAAAATCCTTTCTTGACCGCATCTCAACGCTCGTCCACGGTATTGGCCTGGAATGCCGCGTTTCTGATTTCAGGGATGAGCATTAGACAAGACAATGTCCAAGCTCATCCCTCTCCCCCCTTCGCAGCATCTTAAGAGAGCCTTACCAATTTTAAAGAATTGGAAGGCCCTTCAAGCCCAGGACAGAGCAAAAATGCCCTGGCCTGGTCCAAGCCAAACACAATGCTTTAGTGAGGCGGCGTGGGATTAGGTACACCTTTAAGTGTACCTAAATCACTGCTCCTTTTTGCTTCTCAATGAAGCCTTACTCTTCCACCCAACCTCTATCACAATAACCATTATTTAGACCAGGCATCATCTCTCTCTCTCTACTTTCACTTTGATCTCTGATCAAATTGAAAACCAATCTCTACTTTCACTTTCACTCCACATCCCAGGCTAAAGTTGATTAAAATTAAAGATCATAAGAAGTAATGTGTAGGTGAGATACGTTTAAGGTATTACCTTTAGTATTTAATTGGAGCCACAAATTTAAGGAATGAATTTAATTGTATATTATAAATTATAAAATATAAAATAAACTACTCGAGTAGATGGTAATTATAAATGTAATACATTATGTAAAATTGTTATTGTTGATGTGAATATTATTAGGTATTGGCACTTGCACTTATTATTTTCGACTAATGGGTGTTAGCATGTTAATAATTTTAAATACATCTCGGTGTATTTTATCTCATGAAAGGCCCAAGCAGATTTTACTAAATGTAATTCAGCTTTGGGCATGGTGAGCCAATCTGTGTTAGGTAATTCGGGTTCCGCGAGCACTTGAGTTGAAGCTTCTTCAGGCGCTGGTTTGGAGTATTCAAATTCATGAAATATTTTTTTTGCATCTCTCCGAGTTGTCCAACGTCCATAATATGGCCTGGTTTAACTGAACGTCCGTGTGTTCTTTCACTCAGAACATGGGCAGCCATTATGGCCTAGCAGTCCAGGAAGTCGCTGCAATTTTAACAAATTGACAGTCTAAGTTTGATGCCCGTTCAGTGCTTGTAATATTACGTAACGTTATATGTCATGTATGGCCATTATCTAAAATTATGATACATCGTACATGCTACTTACCGTGCTCCAATTTTTTGTTTTGACAAGTCAAAGGTATTTCGCAGTCCTTGCTTATCCATTTCACCACAGCTTGGCTTAAGAAATCCCTAGTAGACTTTTCTTTTGGGTTGGTGCAGTCTTAGTATATCGCCGCCAACTTTCCCCCACGCTTCACTTTATGGGTTATCTCCATCACCGCATAGTGGTCAGCGTATAAGTTGGAGGGAGAAACAGTGTCAATCAATAAAGCACTGATTTTTTAGCTCTATGTTGCCTTATCAAGTAAGTGGGATCAGGCAAATCGAAAACGTTTTTATTATCCAAATCAAAAACATAATTGCCACCAAACACAGCTTTTTGATTTTCAAGATAATCCTCGAATAGTCTCAAAAAGGGAGTGAAATTTTCGCTTGAAATGTCTTGGTACAAACGATTCGGTTTTTTACTCATTTTAAAAAACTCGTATTGATTTAAACAAATACGGAAGCTAAATATTTGAGTGTGTTAAACTGAATCAATAGTGCAGTAATAAGCTGAGAACATTTTAAGATCATACCCCCTCAAGGGGCTCCAGATTTTTCAAAACATTACAATAATGTAATGTCAGAAGGTGTCAAGTCCTAAAGTAACATAGTATGTACATATGTCACACGCCCGCAAGAGTGTAACCCTAAATAAAAGCATTTGTAGTAATAAGAGACGAGGCAGTTATCGTAAATCTAATTGCCCTGTTCCCGGCTCAACCTCATCTTGTATGTCTGAATCTTAAAAAAACAGTTTTGCTCTTTGAGGCATTGACCCATGGATTACAAACCCCTTCCTGCTACTTGGAATCCATTGTGTGGCTTAAGATTGGGTCTGCTCAGTAGCCCTGTATTTACCACAGGCCGCTACAGAAAAAAAAACGCCTTGTCCTTTGACAGGAAAAAAGGCCCTTTTCCAGGCACCCCAGCCGTGCATCACCCCGAATTTCACCCTTACGTAACAAAACCCATTGTAAAATGAGCTTGAGTCCGGGTGTGATCTAGAACCGTTGTTATAATTTTGAAATTGTTCTTCACATGTGTGAAACAAGCTCAAACGTTTGGTCACATGGCTACTTATACAAGAGCATCACGCATTTGAGCTTGGAACTCGGTTTTTAAATTACGATAGGTTCAAGACTTAAGTCACCTTGGACGAATTAATTTTGCCTGATGAGATTATATTATTTAGTTAACTCATCATGTCGAGGAAGAATCTAGTGATTGTAATGATAAGAACTAGTGACGCGTAATACCTACATGGTAACCCCATTGAAGGGTTTCAAATTAACTTAATCACTCACTGTTCTGACTTACTAGAGTGGTAATAATTGAGGAGTTCAGGCTAAGACAGCACTTCTCCACGCTGGATCGCGCTGGTGTGAAGTAATGAGATGTTCGTCATGATAGCTTATGGCATTAGANCTGGTGTGAAGTAATGAGATGTTCGTCATGATAGCTTATGGCATTAGAGCTCATCATGATCGGCGTACTCATCTAGACTAGTGAAATGATCCTGCAATGCCATTACCCCAATGCAGAATAACGGTAAAAGTATTAGTAAAACATTTAAGAATAGTCATTAGTCTAATTAGTCCATCCAGGAAAGTGTACTGTAGTAATTAAATATTAGGAATAAGAGGATTATCGTTTCAAAGTTATTCTGTCGATACTGTCATTACTATTTATCGAAGTATAAATAAAATGAATAATAAGATTTCGTTTGATTTATGGACTTTCTTCCATTTCCAGTCTGAAATTTAAAAAGCACCAGCGCTGCCTGTCGTCAATAGAACAACTACGTTGATATGAGAAGCATCACGACAGTAGGTAGCTGGCAATAGGTTTCGTGTTGAGCTTAAGCGTTCTGACCGCCAATTACAGCCGTGATGCTTCTCATATTCCACGTAGTTGTTCTATTGACGCTAGGCGGCGCAGACGACTGCATGACTCCAGATCGGCGAGCATTGCGTAGCATGGGTGGAAGTAGCGGCGTCTTCTGAGGTGGGGGTTTGAGGGTGGCGTATGCTGTATCGCACGAGTTGCAGGCAGGGTTAAGCAGCAGAGGCCAAAAGAAAGGCAAAAGAAGAAAGAAAAAGGTAGGTGTTTTTTTAAATAAAAATTCAAAAGTGTGAGCTCGAGGCGAAAGACGGACAGACAGAGAAAAGCATCAAACTTTTGGTTCCGATTTCGGGTTTTTTGGAGCCTAACTATGGGTAAGTACCCAATATTTTTAACCTAACCTAAACTAACCAAACATTTTTACACTAAAGGTGTTTTTATTATTAGATAAAACTTTTAAAATAATGGCAATATATAAAATTGCTTTTCATACTACATGCTGTAGCCAGTAGGATTTTAAATATTTTTATTTAAATTTTTAGGAATATCTACAGTGTCTACTCTATGTGGTCCATGCGTCCGTGCTGGGCTCAATTGGGTTTAGGCCGACAACGGCACCAGTTTCTGCTGCGCAGGCCCGTTTTTGCCTGGTGAGTGGGGTCTGTGGGTCACCGTCACCCGTTACCTGCCCAAATTTTGTACCGAGATTCTCTCGGTCCCTGCCACGGCTCTCGCTGAAGCGACTGGAGGCATCCCAGTTTGGGCATCATGTCTAATTAGAGCTTCAGGTAAGCTCTTAGATTTAAGGCTCACCTCGAACGCTACTTCGAGCGCTACCTCGAATTAAAATGTGTTGTCAAATTCTCCAAAAATTCATGTGAATTCCAAAATTTTACGCTCTCAAGTTTGTATTTTTATTGATATACCGATAACACAAGGGATGGAGTCAGATAAGGATTCGTTCAATAGTTAAACGAAACATTTCTGCAATTGTATTTGAGCTTCCTGCATTCTTAGTATATTAATTGAAGTTTGTTGCAGCTATCTTTTTCGATACTTGCCGCTTGCCGCATTCGGAAAGAGGTTACAATAGAGTGGTTACAATAAACTTGCAATTTACACGGCTGTCCCAGAATCTAAACTCTAACCGACTTTGGTAATTAAAATTAATGCCTGTGTATTAGCGCCATTTCAAACATCAGGTGACCTGCAAGGCAACATTTGCTGCTGTATTTCCGTGTAAACAGATTACAATGTATTGAATTGCCCATAGCCCAATCTGTAATCTGTAAATCCTCTCGTCGCTGATGCAGAACGCTTGTCGCTGTTTCTGTTATTGATATGCAGGGAAGAGAGAAGGCTCAAGGCTCCATATATAAAGCGCTACTAATACAAATACAAAGCGCTACTCATTTATACAAATAAGCTTAACTCTTAAAATTAAACAAATGTCAACTCTTAGTGTAAATGTTTATTTTAATTATTTTCAGTGGGGTTAGGGATTGCTGAAGCGCTCTACGCTAGGCAGCGCCAGTTGCGGGCAATTTGAAGCCGGATTTCGAGTGTGTGACCAGCTCGGCGCCAACTTCTACTTTGAGAACCGGGCTTTCGCGACTATTCGAGGAGGAGTTGGAGCTTGATAATAAGCTGGCCATAATTTGGCTCTATTGACCCTAACCTAAGAAGTTATAGAGCTACAAAAATTACAGATATTGGGCGTCTGTTTTAGAATTTGAAATTTGTAGCAAATTACCGATACGCGAGCGTGAATATGCATTTAATTTGACGTCCACATGACTTCACGCTCGCGTATCTGTAATTTGCTACACATTGTGACTTCTGAAGTGCAAATCCTAATGCATTATTATTTAATTTTTAGAGGTCCTTTTTGACCGAAGCTCAGCCCGCCCAGCACCCAGCTGTTCCTTTAGCTCAGCCTGCCCAGCAGCCAATGGCCGCCCTTCCACCTCAGCCCGTAGTCCCTGCCCCTGCTGCCGCTCAGCCCGCCCAGCACCTAGTTCCTCCTCCAGCTCAGCCTGCCCAGCAGCCCGTGGACCCTGCCCAGCTCCAGGTCGTCTTCCCGCCTCTTCAGGTTGTCCCGCCGAGCACACCAGCTGGTTCCGAGTCGGAATCCGAAGCTGAGACCGAGTGTGTGTCCCTGGACACAGAAGACGACGAGGACAGCGAAGTGAGGGAGAAGGTCGTGACCCGTTCGGGCCGTAAAGTTCGCCCGCCACAGCGCTTCGGGCGCGATTGAGCGTGCTGGCTCACTTTTATTTTAAAAAATAAATCCGTGTTTTGAATTTTGACCATTTTTCGTTTTTGTATTATAGTACATTAGTTCATTTTTAGTGTAGTTTAGATTTAGATTGCATATTGTTTCAGTTAGTTTAGTTTTAAGTACATTTTAACAGTACAACTAAGCATAAAATTTGAAGAGGTCAGTTAGGTCGTATTAAGTCGGAGTTTTGGTCGACTTGGGCATTTGGAAATAACCAAAAGGCAGACTTAAGACGACCCAACTGACCTCTTCAAAATTTATGCCCGTGACTGAGTACCGCCTAAAGCGCAGACTTTACACGACCAAACTGAACGATTTAAATATTATGCTGTAGACTCGCTTAAGATATAAATTCGACTAGGGCGTACGGTTTAGCGCCTTATTCTTATTTATTTTCTGGAATAGTGAGTTAGGCCTCTATCCACTGGTGGATAGGTGCAAAAAGCGTACAATTAGTTCCATTAGAATTACGTGAAATCCCATAGAGATCGCTGGGTTCGTTGACCTGTCGTAGCGATTTAAAGTCGAAATGTTACAAATGTAACATGTTGGACGGGCAAGGGTATACCTGTACCCGTCTGAGTTAAATAATTACGTGTTGTACCAAGATGTTACATTTGTAACATGCCGTATTTCTTTAAAAAAAACGTTGCCAAATCGTCGGTTTAATCCGAATCATACCAAGATGCTACAATTGTAACAACCTGAAACGATGCTATGATTGTAAATACAATCATAGTACGGATGGACCAAATATGCTTATCTTTAGTACAATATTTTAGTGCAGCAATCGAATGACATTTGAGTTCAGTTGTCATACGATTGTTGCACTGAAATATTGCACTAAGAAAAACATATTTCCATGTGACCTTATGTATGAACGTGACATTCTAGAATGTCCATTCTAGAATGGACATTTAAGAATGTCCATTCTGGTGAATGTACTCCTGTGTCGGGTATAAAAGGGAAGCTCGATTCCTGTCTCAATATCAGTCGATTTTCGGAGAAGCTCCTGGACAGTCGTGCATTTTGGACCTACACTTCAAAACCAGCCACGCAGAGATCATCGCGATATACAGACCCAGGCCATCTTGGGAGCTCCGTCAGAGGTTTGGTTGGTCGGTCGATGAACCGTCCTGGTGGGCTCCTTCCTGGTACGTACGGTTAGGCTTGTACTGAACCGTGTACTGCCCAACACGTGGAGGATTGGCTATCCCTTAGAGAATTTGATGCGCGCTAGCTCTGGATATATAGTACGAAACCTCCGGGGACAGAGTACTTGCGTCTAATTGACCGTCATTTTCGCGGGGAGGTGATAGCAGCAACCTCTTTACCAGGAAGGTATGCGCTTAGGGACATTAATTGTACCGTACCGAACATAATCGGCTCATTATCGAACTCTGACGAAGCTCAGACGAAGACCGAGGTCTATTTCAGGACGTCATGGATCAAGGGGAGCCCGAGTATCTCTCCGACAGTCGAGATTCTTCCGACCAGGGCGAGTTTGAATCGGATGTTGAAGACCAGAACTACCTCCCGGAAGCAGCTAAAAAGGAGGACAAGCCAGAGCCAGCTTAGGCCGGGGAGCGGTCCTAAGCTGGCTTCTTACTCTGGATTGACGACTCACAAGAAAGCAAAGCATAGGGAGCAGGTCTTCGTGTGTCCTCGATGCGGAAAGGGACTGGGCTCCTCAGGCTCCTCCTAAAACCTTCTATGCTATTACCAAGGTTTATTGCCTTGTCGGCACTTAGCTACTCTAAATATCCTAGGAGTTGTCGGTAGAGTGAGTTTGGTGTTTGTTTTGGTCTGGTACGGGTGATCTGTCACTGTCACTCAATATTTTTTTGTCACTCAATATCTCTTGGTGGGTTTGTAGTGTCTATATCTAGTTTGTGTATTTCTTCACTCAATATGATCCCTCTCTTCATTGAGTGTGTCACTCAATATCTGCTGGACTTTGCACGGGTGTTAACATGGTGAGAAGTGTGAGTCAGTCAGAGGAGTCAAGCGCTACACGTGTTAAATTTGTTTCGCACACGACTTCCTATTTGGGTTGTCTTGTCATTTTAATTATGGGTGAGATACTGATAATTCTTTTGTTTTGGCTATAATTATAAGGGTTGTGTGTGGTAACGGGTCACTTTCTATCTCTTTTTAAATGTTTGTTTTTAGCTCTTTGCAATTTCACTCGTGAGTGTCGTCCATGTTTGTCACTCGATTCTGAATTCGGAATAAGCGCAAATGCGAATTTTTATTGCTTTCCACTTGACCAATTACCGGATGATGTAGCCATTATGTTTTGGGTCAAGCCAGAGGAGAAATGTCCCGATTCGCCTACAATGACCCCAGAGGTCGTCGGGAATAGCGGAGGAGGATGGCAAGTCTTTTGATGGATTATTTTCGCTGGTACGTAAGGGTACCTTAGTCATTTTAGTTTTTATGCAAGTATGCAGTTACGTGTTACCTATTTATGTTGCATTAAGTATTGCTGCTTTTCGTGATTGGTCGGGCTACATGGAGTTGTGTGCATGATCCCAGCCGTCGTTTACGTGAACTTGCTGCTCCCTTTATTTTCAGGCACCAGGAAACCGAAATGACTGGAGTTAATTTGGTCTTGTCATTTTGCGCGTGTTTTAGTCTTGGTCATATTCATATTTGCTTTTGTTCCTAAATTTTAAAGTTAAGTTATAAGCTGAGTGTGAGTCATGCATTTCTACTGGTTCAAAGTTTGGAATTACGTGTCAGGGATCTCTGTGTTTGCCGACAATTCTATTAAGGCACCATACAATTAGTACATTCAAATCGCTCGCACAATGCTCTTGTGAGTCGATATAATATCGCGAAGTGATTTAATGAAAATGTCAGTATGTTTTGTTGAGGTATGCTGTCGTACAGTAAGCTCTGTCGTGTGCCCGGCATTGTATCATAAAACTCTGTGTATGTCAAGGTATTTATTTTAATTATTCACAGAAATCCAAATTGGAACTCTTCAGGCGTCTTCAACGATCGAGATCCCAATGCTGAAATCTAGCCATGACACGGTTAGCCCACCATAGCCTACTCCAGTTTCGACTCGCCCTATCTTAACCCACACTACAACATTAACCTGGCCCTCATCAACTCCTCTGCCACCAACTCGTCAGCCAGTGGCTCAAGCACTAACTATTGTCCAGCATCTTACAACAACTCGCTTGCCATTGACTTAAGTGCTAACCAGTCCCTAATACCTTCCCTCGACTCGCCTGCCAGTGACTCATGTAACCACTATGGTCTCGTTCTCCAAGCTTCAAACAACTCTCCGGCCTACTACTCATGCTCCACTAACTTTCCCGCCGTCCACGAGCTCTGCATCTCCCATAACACCCACTCAAAGCACTTTCCGGCCGACTCTGGAAATGATTTTTAAAACTGGTAATTTTTATTACACAACTAATTGTGCGTTTATTTATTGTTCAGATAGGCAATAAATACAAATTCTATTGATAAAAAACACATTTTTAATATTTACAGAACGCGCGCCCGCTCGACCTAATCTTGAAAACTCTGGATTTTCTAAACAAAAAAAGAGTCTAAAGCAAGAAAACTTTCCTGGATTGGCTATTAAAAGTGTTAACTTCAAATTTGCTATAATATCAATTATTTTTCTAATCAACTATTTTTTTTTAATTATTTTTTTTGTATTGTTTTTATAGGTCGCCTGCTATTCGGTGGAAAGGACACTGGGTTTTTCGTCCAACATGCTCGTCTAGGTGTGAAAATTAATTTATTATTAAATTACACAAAACAGGGCGTATCCTGTATCAGTCTTTAATTCAGTCTTTTATTATTTTACAGCACTGGTACTGAGAGCCACCAGGAATCTTTGTCACATGAAGGCGAATCTGAAACAAGTACAGTACAGTGGAGTACAAGAACAGGAACATGTGTAGAAGGCATTGGTGGTGGAAACGGAAATGGCTGGACTTGAACAGCAGCCACTGGTGCATCAGGTTGTAGTGGCTGCGCTGGTATGTTGGCTGGCATTGGGGGTGGAGGAGGAGGACCTTGAGCGGCATGAGCAGTTGGATTGGGCTGCTGAACTTGGCCTTGGTCGGCAGGAGCAGGAGGGCCATTATGAGCGGCTCATTTGTCGTCCAGAAGACGAACCGACCCCACCCGACGCCGGAAGAAGCCAACAACTGCCGTATATGCCGGTTCAACCTTCTTCCAGAAGAAACACACGCCAAACATCAACAAGCGGTATACGGTGAAGCGCAACGGAAAAAAACAGCAAAACGGCCTTACCCAACTGACGAAAAAATTACGTTCAAATTGACGAAAGTTTTATTTCTCACAAAACAGAAGAAAAAAGTCAAAACATTGAAATCATTGAAAAGTTGGGATCAGTAAAGTAATTCTTGCGATCCAATTGCGAAATTTTACAAATCCGAATCTACTATTGTACAAATGACAATTTTCGAGTATTTGCTGATTCATATTACGATATTTCACATTGGAGTCGCGGAATCCCACCACTGTTTATTTTAGCTAATGAGTTTTCTGTATTATGTTGAAATCCAGTAATAAGGAACAAGAATCTCCGCATCGGTGGGCGCTTGACTCCTAAAGCTTTATTCAGGCGGTTGTGGAACCCTTCTACCAACGGAAATAAAAATACTCTGGAGTCCACCGAGACCAAAGTTAAACTGAACGCATTTTATTTCAATGCAGGCCTCAATCCTTATCTCTTTTACCTTATCTACAGTTTCTACCTTTTCCACAAATAGTTTTGCCTTTTGATGTTTTTTTATGATTTTTCTATTTTTGTGGAAAGTCAAATTGACGAATTTCGTTTTCTTCAATTTGACCGAATCGTAAAAAGTTGCAGTTTTCGTCAGTTGGGTTTTTCGTCAATTAGACATGGAATCGATTTAATCCAACAAGCAGACTGCAATTTACTGAAAATATTTGCATAAAATATTGCATATAGTTCTACACAGGATGACAAATGACATGTATAATTGATGTGTAATGCGTAGCTTATTTTAAATGCTTGCCTAGTAATGTAAGAAAGACGAGAAAGGCGAGTCAGATGGGAAACTCAGTGTAACTTGTCGGGTCAAGAGTCGGCTCGTACGGCAAACATCCAGTGCCGTCCGTGTCAGGTAGAAGAACGTGACCAATCCAGCCACCATCCGGTAGCCCCTGGTCCGAACAGAGCTTGACCCCGTCTCTTGCAACCCAAAATGTACAGCGCTGGCTCGTCCATAGTTTGCACGAGAGTAAATGTAAACAACGAGCTGAAAGCGAAATTAAATTTTAGTCAGAAATGCCGATTGTACATCATAAAACCCTAACTGCAGAGAAAGTAAAACGCCTACTTAACCTACTTACCCATGATTCAATACGCTGGGGTGCTGTGGAGACCGATACGTAACCCAAAGTTGACCTGAGCAAAACGCAGACGATGACAGGCGGCTCTCTCCAAATCAAAAATCAACTTGGACATTAAAAGTTTCCATGATTCAAACTTAAAAATTAAAGTGAACTTGCAAAATTACGGCCACGAGAATGCGCTGCGTGTAGCTTGCTATTATGCCCACAAGCTTTTGTATGTAGTATACACGGAATCTGAGATGTTAAGTCACCTAATGCTAGTGGGTTTAGAGATATTGAGTGTCAGGTGCTACTCAGGGCTTTGAAGTGCTGTCCGAGAAGTCGGGAGATAATAAATGACCATTGATATTGAGTGTCAGGTGCTACTCAATGCATTGAAGAGCTGTACGAGAAGTCGAGATATATTAAATTGCTGTTGGTATTGAGTGTCAGTTGCTAATCTTGGCATTAAAAAGTTGTCCGAAAAGTCGGAAGATGTTAGACGGCTATTGAGTACGAGGCTATGTATGTCGAAATTGTGATAATGCGAAATGGAATTTAATTGGAATTGAGTCTCTGGACGGATCAAATACTACATATAATTTATTATTTTTTTAAAGGCCTATTGTTGTACTTTAATTCAAATTAGTATCAAGAAAATATATATTAAAAAATGTACCAAATGTATAAAGTTAGGTGTTCTCGTTGCTCACGCGAGAACGCAGGGAAATAAATAAACAAAACAATGCAAATCCAATCTGACAAATTTAGGCAATGATAAATGCAAAATGAGTAGCCCCTCCGACACAATGACCAAATGAATTTCGTTCGGAATTATAGGAGCTTAAAATGTTTAGAGATTGAATGATACAGAATTAGGGGGTCCCTGAAGTTGATGGCCAGACCGCTGGTGGGTTGAGAACTATGACACGAATGATGACCTCAGGGAGTGAGGGCTGGCATACCCTCACTCTGGACACTAGTGCTGTTGACCCTGGACGATAAGTGCTGTTGACTCGCTGAGTGCTGTTGGATCGTTGAGTGCTGTTGACCCTGGACGATAAGTGCTGTTGACTCGCTGAGTGCTGTTGACTCGTTGAGTGCTGTTGACCCTGAACGATAAGAGCTGTTGACTCGCTGAGTGCTGTTGACTCGTTGAGTGCTGTTGACTCGTTGAGTACTGTTGACTCTCGTCGCTTGGTGCTGTCCACTGGTGACTCCATGGCACTCTACACCCGTTCTGGTAATAAAGTGAATTTATTATTTTCGCGCCG